>JAOXNJ010123889.1:0-11304 GCA_028566655.1 Metis holothuriae
GTGGCCGTTCTCATCGCGAGGCAATCGGCCTTTTTAGAGGCGTCAAGGAGGGAGTCGTGAAAATCGTGCTTTCGCGCAATAGCGAAGAAGCTTGTAACGAACAGAGAAATGTTGATAAAAGTGAAGAGAGAGGGGAACGACGACGATAACCATTAATGAAACTTTTTACACATTATCATTTTTTACTTCTTTGTCTAATTGTCCTTTTGTTTTGATTCATTGAGTGTAATTGGCCCAATTTGAGAAATTTTTATTAAATCCTACGTTTATCATTTTGTGTTGTGTATTTTTGATTTATGATGTGTTTGTCATTATTGCGTTCTTTTTGCTTTGAAACACATTTTCTGACAATGTGCTGAAATTCCAGATTTTGTCTTCCTTGTCAAGCACCAAAATGTCACTACATAACTCCTACGCACATCGTTTTCGTTCCTCGTTGCTTTGTTCTGTGAAATATAACGGACGCTCTATTGACGTCACAACAATTTATTTGGGCAAATTAAAAAAAAATGACGTATGAAATAGCATTGAATCTGCTCAACAATTCGACACTTGTTAACGAAAAATCGATATTTACTTCAAGTTAACAGTTGTTGCTAAGCCCTAACTAATTAACTAACTTTATTTGGCCTGAAAATATTATAAGAGTCTTTTCAGGCCTTTCTAATGTGGGCCTAATAGTGCCTCGGAGCTGGAGTTGATTTCTATCGAGGAGGCCCACATCAACCCTATTTGGCCTTGATATATTTGGCTGGGATCAAATACACTTGATCGTCAACATTTGACCTTCACATTCCTGCAAAATCCACTCCATTTTTAGTCTTCAGAAATCCTTTTGGACTTCCCAAAAAAGTTTGAAGTCACCTTTTATCACAGTCTTCAAGCACTTCAATCTAGATTTTAGTCCTATCAACAAAAGATGAATTCATGGGCGGACAACTGTCCGCGCACAATTGCTCGCGTGCAACTGTTGTTTACCCAATTTAAAGTACACAATATTTGCGTAGGCCTAACCACACGTGGATTCGCAGTATAGTGCCCACGACCAAATAACAATACAGTTGGTATACCTCAATGAAATGTAACAGTTGTTTATTGTTTGTTAAGTATGAAATTGTTGATTTTCTAGACTCGATTGATGAGCGTGTCGCTGGACTCCTCGGCGGCGTCCGGCCACTTGGCCGCCTTCGTCGCCGAGGTGTGGTCGGGGCGCACGGTCACCGACCACATCACCGTGTTGGACAACGCCGACTGCGACCTCAGACTCGTCAGCCATCACGGAAAAGAACTCGCCAGATTCCTTGTCCACCAAGTACCACAATCACTTGTCAAATCACTTAATTAATCACTTAATTAATGACCTCTTAATGACTTAATTAGGCCCTGTTGTCGACGAGTCCGGTGCTAGAGTCAGTGTTGAAGGAGCCGGAGTCGCGCTTTCAGTCAATGGCGAGCGTCGTGTTGGTCGGATTCATGAGGAGCAACTTGGAGAGTCTCCTTGAATTCCTTTATACCGGCCAAACCAGTAAAATCAACCTGATTCATTGAAAGCTTTTAATTACCTTTAATTGCCTTTAATGACTTTAATTGATGCAGATGTCAAGCGGACTCTGGTGCACGAGCGCGACTTCCTGACTCTCTGCCAGACGCTGCAGCTCGAGCCGCAGACGAAGACGCATCACTGCGCTCAGTGCACCAAGAAGTTCGCCACCGAGAAGAGACTCGGGGTGCATGTCCAACGACGACATAGCGGACATGAGCTCCAAGAAGAACCGCAACGTGCTCAAGTCGGACAACGCGCTCAAGGAGAACAGCGTGCTGAAGTTGGACAACGCGCTCAAGGAGAACAGCGTGCTGAAGTTGGACAACGCGCTCAAGGAGAAGAGAAGAAATCTGATGTGTCCAATGAAACTGGCGATGGTCACGGCTCGTCTCTATCAAAGGAGAGTTCGGAAAAGACGAATTCCAAGAAGGGCGATCAGCAAAAGAAGCAATTGGCGACTGCCTCCATCTCGGGCCTAAGATCGGAAGTGCAGGACGCCATTTACAATAACGAGGAAATCGCTTTGCCAGGTCAAAAGTTGAACAAAAAGTTCATTTTTTGGGATCAAATTCAATGTTTGACACACTTCTTTTTTTCTTTTTTTTATGTAGGTTCTAGTTCGGGTTTCCAGATGCCTGCGAACTTCGATCTGCCCGACGAGTTCATTGCCGGCACGCTCTACAGGCACGCTTCGCGGAGAAGGAGCCGGGATCAAACCGCCAAAGGAGATGTTTCTAATCCGTCGAAAGATTCTAGTATGGAACATATTTTTTTAATTAAAATTCCCTCTCAGTCTCAACTTTTTTCGGGTTCTACTTAGTAATTAGCTAAGAGTGATTTAATATAAAAAAGTTAAATAAAAAATTAAAAGAAAACATTTTTATTATTGCAGATACTGTGGAGAAGACTTCTTCTGGTCGCAACGCAAGTCGTGCGCAGCTGCTAAGAGATTTGTTCGGCAAAGATAACGACAATCGCCAAGATTCGACTAGAACGAAGAGACAGCGAGAATTGCGAAGAGAATTGGAGAACAAGCGGAAGAGAACCATGCGCAAACTGAAGATGCGGAACATAGATTCTGACCTCGGCAAAAAGAGGAGGAGGAGAGTGAGCAGCCACAAGAAAGGAATTTTCAAGGCACAGCGTCGCAAAGTATTTGAAATAATAGGCATTTCCCTCTAGACAATTTTTATTGCAATTTTTTGCACATTTTTAAAACTTTCATTTATTCCAAAATTGCAATTTGTCAATAATTTTCAGCGTCCGAGGGAATCTTCGGACGAGGATCGTCCCAGAATGGAGGACGACGATTCTTGGCTGATCGACGATGAGAGCGAGGATGATGAATATTTGCCCAGCGACGATAATAAAGCCGGAAACGGGAATAACGCTTTGAGGAACAAGGAGAGAAAGGAAAGGCGAAGAGAGCGACGCTTGCGAAAGAAGAGTGGGAAGAAAAAACTGCAAAAATTGTCTGGTAATTCAAAACACTCATTATTCAATTGCATCTTTCTTAATTGGTAATCAGAAGAATCCCGCTTGCTTCACTCCCTCTTCTGCTACAGTATATGACAGCGATAACTCTAGAATTTTAATCTTGAAGGGATAAATAGTACATGTAGGTAGAGTTGAATTCCAGGAATACTCGGCAAATGATTCAGGGTTGATTGATGTGCATCATGCCCTACTTTGTACCTTGGGAGGGGACACCAGAAGTACCCCATGTCCCCCTACCCGAGGGAGAACATTTGGCAGAATTGCACAGCATTCAGCAATTGATTCTGGCAAAGTAAAGAAAAGAACATTTTGCCAAAATGTGCATCTCCCAGTTTTGGCGGGTCTTACGAAGTGTTTTTGTAGTAAATTAAATGTTCAAAAAAATGAGATTTCCTGTTCGATTTTCTGCTTTGCTAGGATCAACGACAACGAGCTCGAGCTCGTCTTTATCCGATTTCGAATTGGACGATTCTGAGTACGAGATGCTGGAGGAAACGCTCAAAAGCGACGAAAGACGCCCCCAAATTGTTGTATCCGTGCAGGAAGAGGGACAAGAAACCATAATCGACCTTATCCAGTACAGGTAGAGACCAAAACAATATTTGCAAATTTTCACTTTTATTTATCAAAAATTTATCTTTTTTGCAGATCTCTGCATAAATCGACTTTGAAGAGAACCAAGCGAATTGTTAGCAAGTGGGCCGACTCCTCCTCCTCCTCCTCTGACGACCAGAAGTCGGACGAGAAGCAGAGAGAAGCGATAACCAAAAGAGTACGAAAATTCTACTTTTCATAACTAATTTTAATATTTTTATTTATGTTAATTTTAATTTGACTGAATAAAACAGAAAAGGGTGGAGAGAGAACGCGCTCATTCTCTGTCCTCCAAAGCCGGACCCTCAGGTCACGTGAAGCGCACCAAGAATCTCTCGGGCTCGCACTCCTCAAGTCACTCCTCCAGTCATCAGGATCGAAACAAACTTGACAAGTAGATTTATCCTACTTAAGTCATTAATCAAACAATTATTTCAATTAATTTCGAAATTAATGTATTTTTAGGTGGGCTCGTCGCTCGATCTCCGTGCAGGACGCGAGTTCGCCGATTTCGTCGGAGGCGTCCGCGAAGCTGGCCGAGGCGTTCGGCCACCCCAACGGGAAGAGCAGCGACGCCATCAAGGCCATGAAAATAAGGAAGAAGGACAATAAAGAGGATAAGAGACAGGATTGATAAAAAAAACGAAGAAGCAATCTCAAGTTGTCAGATGAGAGAGATTTCCAGTATGACAAATGTGCTGCAGATCCTCTGCTTACAAGTAGTGATTAGAAGTTGAATCACTCAAGAGGGATTGGCAAGGACAAAGAAGAAGGAAAAAAGAAGTGGTGATAAAAGATAATTTATTTATTTATGACAAAGGTGTAATGTCGTGTCATTGCAAGTGCATTAAGTAGTGCATACTACTACAACACAACTGTGTGCGAGAAGCTGTGAGAAGGTGATTCCGCTATCTCTAAATATGTATTTTTGTGTGTGTGCAAAAAAAACGTCATTTCTCTTCTTGGTTTTTGGTGATTAGTAATCACTGATTACATTCCTCGTTTTTGCGATCACTTCTCTAAATCTTCTTCTGTACCAGATGAATGCTGGAATAATCTATTTTGAGCATTGCTCCAAGAATAAATATGTGATCACCCCCCAAAAATTTAATGAATCTCGTGAAAGAAATATGTGTATGTACTTCTTATTGTGTTCTTTCTTCACCTCAAGTGAGACCATCTTAATGCAAAAATTGAAGGAACAATTTAGGGAGGAAGACGGATTTTTATTTAGGAACATTTAGTATTTTGCTCCACCTAATGTCACTTATTTCTACATATAAATATTCTTTTTTATCCTAGTGCATTCATATTTATTACAAGTTCTTTACCCAGATCGATTTTTGTGGCGACATCTCGATTTTATCTAGATACATGAGTGCTTTTGTCGGCAAATCTTTTATACAAACTAGTAAAAATGATATTTAAAGATTGCATCATTTTATGCATTTTTTCAACAGAGCAAGAATATTTTCTTTAAAGTATTCTCTTTTGTCTTTTTTGGTACGTAAGTTGAAATGAGAAAAATTACTTCTTAAATTTTTTTGCAAAATTTGTAAAGCCCGTAAATGATGAAAATGCCCGAAATTCCCGAAAATCTCAGTAAAAAGAGATTTTTTTCATTCAATCTTCACTTCTCGTTTATTTTGCATTAATTCACTGGCATTAAACAAGGACAGATTTATTCGACTTAATTGTCTGCTAATGACAGGGCATATTTAATGGCGTCATTAAGGGTAATTATGGCAATATTGAGAGAATTGGCGACTGGTTCCATTGCATTTGTTACAGAGTCTCGAATTCGGAGACGATGGATTCATCTGACAATTTACGTAATTTACACTTTTTCATACACCACAAAAAGGTTATTAACAGCAATAATTTATGTAGTGCGAGTAATTATCAGTAATTAAGAGAAAAAGGGCATGCCGCATTTACAGTATGTACAATATATCAATAAATCAATTAATGAAGGAGAGCAATAATCATTACCAAACTCAAAATTATACCCAAGGCAATCAAATCAATTTTAATTAAAGCAATCAATCAATATCAAATTCATTTAAGTTCCTTCTACAAAAAAAGCTACATACCGTAAAGCAACACGCAAAATCTATCACAAGTAGTAAGTGAGTACTACATTAAGTGAGGTACTACAATAAAACACCTCAAAAACAATAATGACCCCCGATAAATTACTTAATAATTAATTAAGAATTTACAAAAAAAAAGAGGATTTTAGTTCAAACCAACTCTTTTTGACTCAAATCCTCGCCTCGATTGGCCTCCTCCAACTTGTGCTCATGACTGGCCATGATGTGATCTATGCTGAATTTTGGCAGAATTCGAGTACTACTATTCGATTCCAATTGTTGTCGTTGTTGTTGTCGTCTGGAAGCGGCGACGGCTGCCACCAGTGCCAAATGTTGCGATGAAGCGGCCACAATTGGATTGGGCTCCAATTGCTGCTGATTCATGAGAGTCGCCTGTAGCGAGTATTGCGCCAAAAGTCGTCTGGTGTAGGAATCGAGGGCCCATTGATTGCTCGGTTGCAGACAGGGTCGTTTGTAGCGTTTGCGTCTCCTGAGGAAGGATCCGTTGTCGAACATGTCCTCGGCCATGGGGTCGAGCGTCCAGTAGTTGCCCTTGCCGGGGTTGCCCGGCTCCCTCGGCATTTTCACGAAGCAGTCGTTCAGCGAGAGGTTGTGTCGAATCGAATTCTGCCAGTTGGGGAACTTTTCGCGATAATAGGCGAAGCGGTTGCGAATAAAGTCGCAAATGCCGCTCAGCGTCAAACGCTTCTCCGGCGACTGCAAGATGGCCATCGTTATCAGCGCTATATAACTATAGGGCGGCTTCACCAGGGCATTGTTGTCGTTATTGACTGCCGATTGTTGGCTCTCGGTCTCGGAGGATTCTTCCGATTTGCCCTCGAATTTGTCCGAGTCCAAAAGGGGCTCCGTGTTCGCTTTGGTGTCCAGACTCAAGAGGCGATCGATGCTCATCGCGGAGCACTTGTCCATCGGGCCAATCATGCAAATTCAGGCCACCCTCCTTTTTTTCGCTAAAAAAAAGAATTAATTCTCTTTTCTTGCAAAAAGTGTTTCTCTTTTGCAAAGCACTGATCCCTTTTGGCACAAATGTTGGTGCTTCGAGGCGAATTGGCCGACTGAATGTGCCGGCGCCACGCGGTTTTTCTGCTGCTCGTCTCTCCGTTCTGCTCGATTGGGGCGGGGCTCGACACGAAGCGACAAAGGCGATTGGTCCAAACGAAAGCTCTTTTCCGACACATGTTTTCGCAGTTGTCTCAACTTTTATTCATTCCGACCTCTTTACACTCTTTATCTTCCTTTTCCTGAAGAACAAAAGTTAAGTAGAGAATAAGGCCAAATTTCGTCTCTAAAGCCTTATAAATGGACTTTTTTCCTAGTGAGATTAATGCCTTTTTTATTGGCCTTAATTATTGCCTTAACTAATGACTTCACTTTAATGCCTTAAGTAATGACTATTAATACCTTGGCATAAATGTGCTTATTTAAGTAAGAAGTAAGTACATACTGACTGCTTCGTTATGGACTGTGCAGTGATTAATGATTCTCAGCTGGTTCCTTTTGGACAGTCCATCTCTTCTTTTTTTGGCCAATATAACAAATAATTTACTATGTACAACATTCTATTTACATATTTTGTGTTGTTCTCTTCAGATACAACAAACAAGTGTTAAGACTAAATCTGTGTCATCCCAGATAAACATGGCATTTGTAGCTTTTTTTTGGGTCAGCAATCAATCTTGATCTTTTTAAAATAATCCCAAAATTTCTCAAAAAAAAAAAAGATCAAATTTTTCCATACCTCCTTTTTTCCAAATTTCCCTACACATTGCATAAGTAGGTACTTCATTGTACACAAATTGTCTTGCATTCTTACTTTGTGAGTATAAAAGGACAAGTATGTATGTTCGTTGAGCCCCCATTTCTTCCCATAAATTGCGCCAGAGGTCACGGGAATCGGGTCATGCGATGACAAGTCATATGTAATAACGAACCCAAATTTTGAGTTTTCTTCCCAAAATGTGCCCTCAATAACAAAATGTCATTAAGTAAGTATTAATGGAGACTGAATTTTCGTCCATTTGATCGAGTTTCTCGGAAGTGGAGCGTGACTTCTGGAAGTCTGGGCGACGCCGAAATGTCTGCGTCGCAGTACACTGCAAAACTCACATTTGTCGCTTAACCATCCTTTCCTTGTGGGTGGCATTCTCACATTTCCTTCTTCTTCCTTTTCATATTTACCACTCTATTCACTTATTCCACAAGAAACACAATGTAGTACATTGATAGTACATAGTAGATCTGCTGTAGTAAATACTCGTATTTCCTTAACCTCTCATTAATACACATGTTCTATTAATTGACTGAGTTATTGACTTATTAGTAAACTTTTATTCTTTACTCGTTTCTTTTCAAGATTTATTATTATTATTATTGCTTTTTCCTTCTAAAATACATTTCTTATTCTTTTCACTGACATTTTGTACCTACTTATTTATTGTGTTATGTAAAAGTCTCATTTATTGTGTACCTATCTGGGACTGACTCTCTCAGTGATGGCCCAAGGGAGAAATGAGTGAGGAAGTCTTGTTTATTTGGGGAGGCAGACACACGATTTGAACAACATTTAAGTATTGACGAACGATCTGCACGAAGCAGTTGGACTGATAAAAGTGGCCAAAGTCAAAAGAGAAGAGAACAAAGAGAACGTGATAAAGGTGGAGCAGAATGTGTACATACTATAAGAACGTATTCATCCTGTCCTTCCTCGAATCTTGACGAACGCCACCTGTTACAACATTCGTCGCCAATCACTACGCATATCACTTACTTCCATTATTACTACCTACACATTAATATTGAGAAAAAGACGAAATCTAGAAGAATTGTGAGTAAAGGTTGTGCTTTTTCTGGTAGAATTGACAGTTGGCAATGAAACGCGACACCTGGAGCCGTAGGTGTTCCACTTTTCCGAGCTAGAGATGCTAGTCAAACAAAAACGACATTGATAGGTACAATTCCAGTACCTAAAATAAGTCAATTACTATATTTTGTATTATTTTGAAGTAATTATGTATTACTTTGTAGTAATGATGTATTAGCGTTAATTATGTCATTATTGTTAATTATGTCATTATTGGCCATTTTCCACAGCAAATTAGTAATGGATGTGTTATTGTAGAAATGATTTGGTTCCGCTTTTTATCACCTTGTTTCCATGAATAAAGAGTTTATGTACAATCAATAACTGTACTACCTATTTATAAAACATCATTTTTGTTACTCCTTTGAGTGGGTTGTTTTTTGAGCATAATAAACATGGAAAAACCGAGTGAGTACAAGTAAACATAAAAATGAGATGATAAGAAGAAGAAGAAAAAAAGCTTGTTTTCTGACCAACAAATCTGAGGATCAGATGAGCAAATTTACACTCTACTTACTACATTTCACCAAACATAACTTTTAACTATATATAACTTTTGTAACTACAGTTGTAAAAAAAGGAGTTTTTTTTTATAAATATTGTTCTTTTAAGAACTTCTTCGAGGAAAGAGCTAATGAGCAACGGGCTACGAATAAGACGTTGAGACAACAGAGCGCCAATTGTCAATCGCACTTTTGTTGTAGAAGACAAGAAGTGGCTGTACATAGTAGTAGTAGAGAAGGAGGAGTAGAGGAAGTAGGTAGTTGTAGGAGTAGTAGAAGTAGTATTAAAAGTAGTCGTAGGAGTAGAAGAAGAAGGATAAGAAGAAGAAGTAGTAGAAGAAGGAGTAGTAATAGAAGGAGTAGTAGAAGAAAGAGTAGTAGAAGAAGGAGTAGTAGAGAAGGAGTAGTAGTAGTAGTAGTATTAAAAGTAGTCGTAGGAGTATAAGAAGGAGGAGTAGCAGAAGTAGTATTAAAAGTAGGAATAAAAGTAGTAGTAGAAGAAGGAGTAGTAGAAGAAGGAGTAGTAGTAGTAGTAGTAGAAGAAGAAGGAGTAGTAGAAGAAGGAGGAGTAGAAGAAGGAGAAGTAGTAGAAGAAGGAGTAGAAGAAGAAGGAATAGTAGAAGAAGGAGTAGTAGTAGTAGTAGTAGAAGAAGAAGGAGTAGTAGAAGAAGGAGTAGTAGAAGAAGGAGTAGTAGAGAAGGAGTAGTAGTAGTAGTAGTAGAAGAAGAAGGAGTAGTAGAAGAAGGAGGAGTAGAAGAAGGAGGAGTAGTAGAAGAAGGAGTAGAAGAAGAAGGAATAGTAGAAGAAGGAGTAGTAGAAGTAGGTAGTTGTAGGAGTAGTATTAAAAGTAGTCGAAGGAGTAGAAGAAGAAGAAGTTGTAGAAGCAGTCGTAGGAGTAGAAGAAGTTGTAGCAGGAAGACTTGAATGTTGGTATGAGTTAGTGTGAAACTCGATGCTGACTCAAAGGGGGCTGACCGACTCTGATGGACGAGCACCGGAAGCGACCAGACAGACAACGCGGCGCCCCACTCATTCTGACAACACTCAAATATCCAAACTTTCTTCTTACAAATAATCTACTTCTTCTACTACTACTTTTAGTGCTACTTTTGCGACTACAACTTCTGGTCCGTCCAAAATATGGAGAGGAGTTGGCCAGACATCTTGGCGACTCACTTACACTTACTGTAGGTTACTCTAATACAGTACATATGTAAAGAAACAGTAAAGGTAAGTAAATGTGAAGGTTGGTTTTTTCCTCTCTCATTCATTTTCCTTGATATTTGACTACTAATAAGAAATTGTTATTTATTTATTTATTTATCTTTTTATTCATTTATTCTCTTATTCTCCACTTTTTTTACTAATTGTCTTTATAACTTTATTATTAAGTTCTTACTAAGTTTAACGGTTTGTCTTTATCAATATTTGAGTTTTTGTGCTAGTACTTACAAAAATCTCTATTGTGATCTCATCGTTGCCCTGACTACTAAACATCGACTTAGCTCATTCTTTCATTACAATAAAAAACATTATTAGCAGATTTAGACAGTCCAAATACTAATGGTACTATTAAGTACAGTCGCATTCATAGATAAAATAAGTACAGTAGTAAGTAATAAGGAAAAGTTGTTATTGAGGACATTTGGTTGGATCCAAACAATTTGTATGTATGTCCCTAAAGTCCATTGTTTCTTTAGCAACTGGGACCAAGTCCATAATACTAGCTCGCTCTCTCTTTCTGTAGTGTTCTTATTAAACGCAATGTTAGGCAAAATAAATGTAAATGAATGTTTTGCTTATTGTTTAGGTAAATTCGTTCAAGTGGACCGTTTTTGTCGGTCTCTCTTTCAGCGTCGATATTTGTTTGCTGCATTCATGCTGATTCCTTGCATGCATGCATGCATGTCTGAGCCACTTCGCACCTAATGGGATCAACGACCAGGCCACCCACGCCGACAACAACAGCAGCAACAGCAGCAACAACAACAACATCAACAACAACAACTACAGTAACAGCAACAGCAACAACAACAATAATGAGAAGAAGAAGAGGAAGAAGAGGAAGAAGAAGAAGAAGAAGAAGAAGAAGAAGGAGAAGAAGAAGAAAAGAAGGAGAAATATTGATAATGTATGGAGAGGATTTGAAGGACAAATACTGTTTACTACTGCCAAGCAGATTAAAGAAGATTG
>JAOXNJ010124000.1:0-11301 GCA_028566655.1 Metis holothuriae
TGTTTTCATAAGTCATAATAATGCTTCAGTGATCTATTACGTATTAAGAGCTTTCTTTATTGCTGAAGAAGTACGTAGGAAGTGCGTTTTATTGTTTTTTAGGGCTAAAAGGTCACCGCAGATGCTACCACAATTATGTAGAGCCCCTTTTCCTTCTGCTATATTGACACTACAGTACTTTACTACATATATTGTTGTCTCCAGGGAATATTACATAGTAAAAAAGTGTGGAAGAAAGTTTTTTCTTGGTTGCTCACTATTCTTGTCTGTGCTCAATAGTCAGTAGATAAGAGTATAATTCTTCTTTTATATTGTGGTGTGGCCAGATAAAAAGCATGATTTATGATGTCAATACTGATTCAATGCCTCTCAAAAGCCTAAAAAGATGCTGGATCACTGCTATTAAATCTATTATTCTATTTTCTTATTATGCTATTATTATAATTATTGTATGCTTGCAGGTTGTAGTACTATTTGAAAAGTATTGGATTGCTGTCCAAAAGCAATCAGGGCAGGTCAGAGAGCAACGCACTCGCTCCAAAAAAGCAAGTTTATGTATTGAACGAAGAGATGGGTTACTACTTACTCCATTATTGATGATGTTTTTGCTGAAGATGATCGATCGACTTGCTTCTACTTATTTACTCTGTACTTACTGTAATTCGCCTTAGATGGAAAGCAGATCGACAGATCGATTTTCGTTCCAGTTCCCATTCAATTTCACTGAATCAATATTTTCGTGAAGAATATCTCAAATGAGCTCAAAATGCTGATTTCTACTTCATTATGGCAGAACGATAAAAGAAAGAAAGATAAAAAAAGAGTCAGAAAGGCCATGGCTAAAATACGTATATTGGTCAAATAAAAAGCAGCTTATACAGTACTAGTTTGATTTTCGTTAGAGGAAGCAAAATTTGACCATTTTTTCTGCTCTCAATTATCTTTAGCCAGAAATTGAGCGGGAAATGGAGGTGTTGAGCAGTCTTCGTTTGTTATTATCGCGTCGTCGCGATTCCACATCGACTTCATCCTCGTCCTCGTCGGTGCACATCGACGGCATCGCCTTCAGACTGCACTACAGACTCACCGTGCTCATCCTCAGCGCCGCCTCCGTCGTGGCCGTCGCCAAGCAGTACTTCGGCGACCCCATCAACTGCCAAGTATTCAATTTGACCTAATTACCCTTAATTACTCGTAATTAATCACTTTGGGCCTTTTGATGAGATTAGTGTAATTGATGTAGAGCTCGAATGGGGTGACGTCGAAGGTGCTGGACGACTACTGCTGGATCCACTCGACGTTCCACGTGCGCTCCGAGTTCCAGGGCAACGTGGGCTGCATCGTGGACGCCATGCTGGTGCACGCGGACAAGAACGTCTTCGACAACGACCACGTGGTCGTCGTCGACGTCGACGAGCAGTACCAGGGCACGCCCGACACCGCCTTCTATCAGTGGGTGCCCTTCGTACTCGTTGCCCAGGTCACTTGCTTATCCGTAAATAAGCTCACTTGGTGTTCATTAGAAGCTCTCATTGTGCATTCTCTGGCTCGAGTTGCGCATTCCCTCGGGAACTAGAGCTCTCTAATTAGCAAAATTAATTAATTTGATTGTGACAAAGCGCCCTAAATTTCAGGCAGTGCTCTTCTACGTGCCCCACCACGTCTGGAAGGCCTACGAGGGAGGACTCATGGCTTGGCTAAGTACATACTTTATTACAGTATTTATTAAACTTGATAAGACACATTATATTAGATTATTTGTGGCAGGTCGCGAGTGCGGCACGTGGTCGTCGTTGGCGTCGGCCACGGCGACCGCCGTGCAGGTGGAGGAGGCGAGCGAGGAGGGCGACTTCGAGGTGGCCATGGACGAGCTGTGCGCCGCCAAGGCCAACCTCTTCATGGCCGTCATCAACAGGAACACCGCCTACTTCTGGCAGGCAAAGCCGAATTGTAAACTCGTATCAAAACACGTCATGCCATAAGTAGCCCGCATAGCTCAGGGGCTAGAGCACTGGTCTCGTAAACCAGGGGTCGTGAGTTCAATTCTCACTGTGGGCATGACCACTCCTCTTTTTCTCATCATCGTTTCTATAAAAATAGAATTCAAATATTGACATAAATCATCAAATTAAAGCCACTTTTTATAATCTTTTAATGCCATTTTTTCTGAATTTGCAGTATATGAGCTGCGAGCTGCTGAATCTGCTGCTGGACGTGAGCAGCGTTTACGCGCTCGACGTGTTTCTTGGCGGTCGATTTCTTCGCTATGGGTGGCGAGTGATGCACTTTTACAGTTTTCCTTCGAATCAACGAAGACATTTGCCGAACCCCATGTGCACCGTCTTCCCCACCATCACCAGCTGCACCTTCCACAGCGTCGGCACCGCGGCCGGCGAGCAGAAGTTCAACAGCCTCTGCGTCCTCAGCCTCAACATCATCAACGAGAAGATCTTCCTGCTCATCTGGATTTGGCTACACTTCATCACCATCGTAGCAGCCCTCAACACCGCTTTTTTACTGGCTCTCATGGCAGTACCCTGTCTCAGGTGAGTACGAGCACATTGATTGTTTATCACTAGACATTAAAGACATCGTCAATTCTAACTGACTAGAAATAAAAAAAAATTAAAGCAATTACATATATCCAAAAATGACTTCTTAATTCATGCCTTTCCAAAAGACGTGTGTCGCTGTTGGTGCAATGTCGCTCCATCTCCTCCTCGGAGACGGTAGGCACAGTGCTGAGTCGGTGCCAGTTGGCCGACTGGTTCATTCTGCACCAATTGGGCTCCAACACCAACATCTACTTTTACAGAAGATTGCTCGAGCATCTCGAAAGGAGGCAAGAATGAAAATAATAGAACTTTTTAAGGTGATTTTTTGATGAATAATGATATTTTCTTGGTCTTAAGGATGACGCCTTCCTATAGAGATTCGGTTTGCCCCTCGTCGTCTTCGTCGTCGAGTCGCGCTCGACGTCGACCCAGACGAAGTGACAAGCGCGATGTGGAGCGACAGCAACGAGTTGTCCAACGACGACGTGGAGAGGGTCGCGGCCACCGCGAGAACCGCGACGACTCCTCCAACGAGGACCAGAACAATCAAGACGTCAAAATCGCCATGGCATACACGTGATCAACCCACCAATCAATCAATTAATCAATCAATCAATCAAACAAAGCAACGGTGCAAATTACGTGTTCATTTTAGCAAAAAGTGTACATATATCGTCAAACATTGCTGGCGCATACCTAATGAATGGCCTATAAGTCATATTAACATAGAGGGGCGTCCTCGTCAATATGGCAATGTTGCTCCTACTACAGGATTTTCTCAAAGTTTTCGAAAAAATATCAAAACTAGACCAATCCTTAAGTGACAAAAAATATATAATACTTTAGTTTGTACATCTAACTGTATGATAGAGGACATGCATAAAAGGGAAGGTTTCATTTACTTTTGTTCCATAATGTACATAATGTACCATGACCAGCTTAGCAACTTCTATTAGTGACATTTTGTTCTAAATTCTAAGTTTCGCCTTATAGAACGACTTTGTCATTTTGACGCGGACGCCCCTCGTATTAGGACACATTTCAAGTGACAATCGAATGGCTTATGAAATCTTATAATGTTCTGCTAGCTTCTGGCACTATATCGCATGCAATGCAATCAAAATGATTCACATCAATTGAATGCTTTAACAAATATGTAGTAATAAATGGATGAAACAAAACAAAGTCAATAGAGAATCAATGACAGGCAGGAGCCTCCTCGAAGTTGTTGTTGTTGTCGTTGCTGAACTTCTTGGAGGCGAAGCAGAAGTAGCCGACGGTGGCGCCGGTGACCACGGCCAAGCAGAGCCACGTGTTGAACGTCATGAAGATGAGCATCAGACAATAGGAGAGCAATAATTGCACGAAATGCAGACACGTCAACACCAAGTGACGTCGCGAAGACAATAAACTCTCTGAAATCGAATCAATCAAAATAAAGTCAAAAAATGCTTTCAAAAAAGAAGAAAATTTTGGCTTTAAACAAACCTTGATTATTGTCGGTATTATTAGATTGATCTCTGGTCTTGCTCCCTGTCTTGTTCTGCGAGGTCAAGTAGGTGCGCACAGCCTTCAAGCCCTCGAAAAGGACTCCTAGCAGGGCGCAGATCACGCAGGATAGGATTAGGCCGAACACACTGGAAATTCACCAAAAAAGTAATGAATAATTGAGTAAATTTTAAGATTTTGAGACACTTTTGTGTACTTGTCAACACGCCAGAAGTGGAAGAGAATGACTTCGTTGTATCCGCCATGAAAGGACATGGCATGACCTGCTCCATGATCAGCCTCAATCTCGTCCACTTCATGATGATGATGATTGTGCTGACTGTGTGCTGATGTCATCACAATTTTGGAGTTTTGGAGAAATTCTGGAAAATAAGAAATATTTTTCTTGTTTGAGAAATTCAGAGTTCCCTTGTAGAGGCTCAGTGAACAAGTGTGTTCTGATTTGCAAAAGGTGGGACTTGTCGTACATTTGTCAAAAAACACGTGTGTCTTTATAGGGAATGATTTGTATAATGCAACACTATTGGATTGTTGTTAACAAAACAAGCAAGACTGAGTTGAAATGGAATTCTTTGATAATCTCTTTTGACCAATTTTCCCTGAGAAGCAATCCAAATAAAGCATTAACTTTTTCTCACCTCAATTTGGCCCAAGTTGGTGAAGCAGCTATTATACAGTTAACCTTCAGAGTGTGTGCAAAGCACTGAAGCATGCATCTGCTTGCAGGTAAGCAGCCTTCAAGAAACACAACTGTACTTTAGGTAGCTACTAGTCCACCATCTTTCTGTCACAATGATGTAATGCAGAAGAAACTTATTAACAGAGTGACAACTAACAATGATTGTCCAATAATTATAAGTTTAGACAAATTTTTATGAGATATTCTTTAAAGAATAAATGATGAATCAAGGATTTAAGGTCTGGTTTTGGACTTATTAGTGCAAAAAGTGGTGAAATTTGAGACCGAAATGACTTCATTGAACTGGTCTATTCGAGGAGGGAGTAAAATGATACCCTTGCATTAGACGTTTTATTTAATGGCGTTGTTCTTTTACAATGAAAATGCATAAAAAATGTATACTATGTATTGCTTAGGCATTTGTGTATTTCTTCTTTAAAGTATAAAGAATACTTTAAATAAATAATTTTTGTAGTCTTCATCCATCACAGTTTGGTTTAGAACATTTGGATAGCAAATTATTTTTATTTTTTTTTGAGCATGGTTCTAAAATACATCTGAAAAAGATGAGGAATAAATTATGAATTATTTTCGGGAATAAAAAAATTAAAAGAAATCCTTCATGATTAAAAACAAACTGACACGCAAATTTACAAAGCTCCAAAACCACTTGTTGCATATTGCGAATAATCAGTAAAATTATCAAAATGCGTAACAAAAATTTTCGTGAAGAAAGACATTTCAATAATAATCACTGATGAAGAGTAACGTTTTTCTCCAGAATATTCATAGAACACTTTACCATAAAGAGAACAAACTGTGCACAGAAAAGAGATGCATTATTTTCCTTTTCTCTTCCACATTTACACACATTTATCATTGTTTCTGCCCGATTTCAGTGTCTGCCCGACATCGTCTGCCCAAGTCGACTTCGGCCCTGGAGCAACAGCCACAGGCGTGGGTCGCGTTGCACAGAAACACGTGGGCGCTCGAGTGTTGCCAGCTGGTCACACCCCACTCTTAGCGTCGATTCGTAATTTGGTTATTTTCTTTAAAATTCCACATAAAATATAGCGCTTTGGTTTCAAACAATTTGATCTTTTCACATTTTACTAATATTATCTTTCGAATTCTCTAAAAATTCACGAAAAACGCCATCAAAAAAGTATGTCGAAAAAGCCAATTGATCGTTTGGTTACTTTTTTCTCTGTTTCTGCTGGTCACAGCCAGCGTCGCGTCAGCTGTCGCGGCCGCATTTGTTATCTCGCCAAGCACGCTTCTTTCTTCACTCCTTTTCCGGCGCTCAACGAGGATGGACGTGTGCAGCGACCTCAGGTGAACCACGTGTTGCCCTTCGCCGCCCAGGCTCAATAATTGGGTAAATATATAATCACTCCTTAATTAATTGATTTGTGTTAAGAACACAGTTCCAGCTCCACGACGACGTCTGTTATTGGTGGTCGTGGCGTTTTCAAACTGTGAGAAGAACTTCTTGTGGTTAGCTATGTCCGGCGACAACGACTCAACCCTCTGTCGCTGGACACGCACCCTTGACACAACCAATTCTTCGTCTAATCTTGCCCTTTTATTCGTTTTAATCACATTTCAAGTGGTAATGAGTTCTCTTAATGGCAATAGGATCAGGATGTGGACGCTTTCGACTGATCAAGCCGCGTTGTCCTCGCTGTTGCCGCCGTCGGAGCCGTACGAGTTTCGAACCGGGCTGGTCATCGGTCACCGAGTGACGAGCAAGCAGACGGATCATGTCGTTCACTTGGCCCCGACCCCAGAGGAGCAGGTGGAGGGCGACCAGGGCGGGAGGAAGGACGACGTCGACGTCCAGTGGATCCTCGAGCACGTGCAGCAGACCACCAGATTGCTGCCCGGAGGGATCCAAGTCTTGGGGGTCAGCCGAAATGGATTTATTTAGAGTTTTCTTTGTTTCGATCGTTTTCCCATTGTTTCTTAATTACTTGTCGATTTTATGTTCTATTTATGGTCATTTAGGTGTTTCTGAGCACTCCTTCGAGCCCCGATGGCAAGTGCTTGGATGTGCACGCCTCCAAACTGAGGACGCTGTTCCAAAAGATGTCCGACGACGGCTCCTCGGGCCTCCTGGCGTTGCACGTGGAGTCGGCCCAGTGTCGACAGCTGCCCTCGACAGCTGACCCCACGTGGTCTCGCGTGCAAGTGCTCACCAATCAACACTTCGAGTGGCAAGTGGTGGAAAGTAGTTTCTTGCTCGACTCCATGGCCGTGTTGGAGGACCCTGAGATGCTGTTGCACGACAAGATGGAGATCGTCATGGACAGGCTGGAGAAGGCGGTCAACAATGCTCTGGTGATCATCGACGGCAAGAGCAGGGAGCGCAATCAGTTGCTGGACGCTAATCTGAAGGAGGAGAAGGGTGGGAAGAGCAAGGGTGCCAATAAGAAGGGCAGGAAAGCCAAGATTGAAGAAGAGGAGGAAGAGAATGAGGAAGGCAACAACACACATTCCATTGAGGTATAATATAAATGAAATTGAATTTCTATAGGAATTTGTAAGTAACGATTGCTTTTTTTAGTTATTGCTGCGAGACGACCTAACTCATCTGCTCTCGAAGCCCTCTCGATCCGACAACTGTTGTCAGTCCGAGGAGATGCAAGCCCGCCTTCGCCTCTCCGGAAAAATGTATTTAATAGGCTTTTTGCACAAGCGAGCAACTGTGGCCGAGGCCGAGGACGCTATTAAGCAAGACCTTATGCGATCTCTGAGAGGACGTATGCGAATGCACTGCGATTCCCTCGTGGGCACAGAAGTTGATGGGTCTCGAGAGGATCAGGTAATGGAACCACTTACTCATTTCCTTAAAAAGTCTTTTTGATTCCTACTTATTTCTTTTCAGATGCCAACTTTGCACGAACCACCACGCCGCGTTCTCATTCGCCTCCCCCAGAGCGAAACTTGCATCTGCGATTATCTGTTTCCTGGTGAAACCCCAGAAGACGCAACGGAATCCGTGGCAGAGATCTTCGGTTTCGAGGCCATGCCTGAGGCCATCAACGACGAAATAGAGCTCGTCGCTGGTCCCAACCAATCTATCGTAAGTTGCTCCTTTCAAATTCACGCTTGGTGCGGCTAAAATTTACCGTTTTTAATTACTTAAATATATCTTGCTTTAGGATGCTGAAGAAGAGGAAACTTCATCTGCAAGAGGGAGTCCTGACTCTCTTTCGTTGAAAGAAGGTTCCAGAGACAGCGCCAAATTCGGCCCCGTTGGAATTCTCATTGCGACTGCAGTTGCTGTCTTGGCAGTTGTCGTAGCTTACTTTTACATATCAACTAATAAGTAGATCAAAATTCCTTCTGAAGTAGTTATTTTTCTCCTTTTGCCGTCGTAAGTTTCACACAAATTGTCAAGTCCCTTGCACACTGAAAATATTTTGATTAGTGTTAATATTCAGATTCATATATCTTGACAAATAGAAATAACAGAAACAGAACGCTTCAACTCTCGTGTTTTTAAATAGCTCTTAGATGTAAGGGAATTGCAGCTCAAGATTCGAGAAGATGACTTCGGGATTAACTGCCAAATCTCAGGCTCCTCAGCAAGGTAATACATGTGTCTTAAAATTTGCAGCATTTTTACGTGCCAATTTGCAAATTTTGGAAGCTATGCATGACTTGTGCCGTCTTCCTCAAGGGGTTGATGGCGCTCGTCTTGTTTGTGACATTGGAGCTCTCATATAATGAGAGTCGATTCCCCTGTCACAGCTTCCTAGATAAGTGACCACCTCTGTTCTGGTTCCCGATCCCTTGTGGATCAGGTTCATTGTGGACGAGGGTAAGAGTTGGAATCGCATATTCCTTGACTTTTTATAGTGCCGTCGGTGCTGTGACTAAAAAGGCAAACCATGTGATTCACAAGCAACTATTTAACAGTGACTTAAGATCATTACTTTGGTAAATTTGTTTATCACCTCCATACTTAACGTTTTTACTGTTCTCTGCAGATGTGGCGATACCGGAAGTTCTACGTACGCTATCCTGTCCTTTCGGGGATCCAGCATCTACTGTACCGAACGCTTACTACATTTGTCAAAGGTAAGTCGAGTAATGTGTCATTAAGGAAGTTTACAATCCATTCCATTAGGCCTCGTATTCAAGGGTTTTGATGTCTTGGATATGTGAGAGTTGAGCCAAGCTGCTTTCGAGTGGCTTGGCTCTCCTCTTTTTTTGTGATCTTTGGAGTTCTGAGTTTCGATCAGAGCCTAATCCGCAATCACTTTATCCAAAAGTAACGACCACCTCTGTTCTGGTTCCTGATTCCTTTGAATCGGGTTCATTGTGGACGAGGGTAAGTGTCGAGATCGCATATTCCTTGACTTTTTAGAGCACCTTTGGTGCAGTGATTAAAGAGACAAACCATGTGATCTACAACTTAACTAAGAAACTTCCAATTTTGGTTCTTGATTCATTATTTTTTATTTGGATTTTGTTGCGAATTGAATGTAAAATGTGTTGTCGATTTCAGGCTCAATTATTCGTTTGCTCGGATGCGCCCCTCAGGCTTCAAAATCAATATCGAGGCAAGTTCTGAATATTAATTTTACTCGAAAGTTTGTCTGGCGCCTATTACATAGTTTTAATGATGAGCTCTATCACCCACCGTCTGAGATATGATGCCAATTCATGTACCACCAACTGACAAAAATCTTCTCTTCTTAAAATAATGTCCCAGTTAAAATTACAGTTCGATATTAAAATTGCATTCTTTTTTCACAGGTGTCGACCAACGATTGGTGTGTGATCCCTCAAGACAGGACAGAGACGTTCTTTGGGCTGAA
This sequence comes from Metis holothuriae, assembly GCA_028566655.1. NCBI lineage: Eukaryota > Metazoa > Arthropoda > Copepoda > Harpacticoida > Metidae > Metis > Metis holothuriae. Next base: position 9,573 of record JAOXNJ010124000.1, read on the forward strand.
GTCTTCGCTCGAGGCAAGAATTTATTAATATTGAATTGATGCATTTTCGCTATAATTCATATGATGACCTGTATTTGCTACTCACGACCGATGGCATGACTTGAACCCACACCCCTTTTCTGAACCTTCAATCAACAGTTTTTATTTGTTAATCTCTTATGTTAGAAAAACTATTTTTAATGGCTTTTTTGTGTTCGCAGCTCTGGAACTATGGGTTGCTTCCGTTGGACGACCATCAAGGTTTCAAAAAGGTAAAGAACACTGTTAATTTATGCCTTTTTCAGTCTGAACTGAGTTCTTAGAGAAGACTTGTCTGATGATTTTTTAATGACAAGCATATGTCTGATGCTTTTGATGCCACTTTTTAGAGTCTGAAAATGTTGCTTTTCAAAGGTTCAATTAATTGTAATTAGAAATACTCTTCATGCCTTAAAACAAATTCGATGTTGCTTGTAGGTTCGTCGGGCCGTAATTGAGGTTGGGTGGGCTCTCTTTACTCTCATTATGCAACCCATCCTTCATGGGTAAGATTGGAAATTTAATATTGCGTTCTCTGTTCAATGTCTTTGCTCTGATGAGAAATTGTTGGATTCCCCTACAGTCTAACTGACTGATAATTCCAACCCTGAGCAATTTCGTTATGTCGAAGTTAATAGTACCCAAAGGACAGCCGGATGCTAATGCCGTTGCAATAATTTCAATCTTGCTTTTATTACATAGGTTTATCTAAATATCCGGAAAAGGAAGAGTCGACTCTTCAACAGTGGATGCAGAGCAGATCGCGATGCTTTGATGATGTGAGTGGAGCATAATTGTTAGAATTTTATTTTAGAGTCATTCCAATGATGATTCCCTTGGCTGTCATAATTACATTGCTGAAAACCTTTTCGAACTCTCTCTTTCTGATGTTTTATTTGAAAAAATATTTAATGGAAGTTCAGGATTTGCACCTCTTAATACAACCTTTTTTAAACAGGTCAGTGGGACATTGCAACCTTTCATCCATCGTCTTTGCCTTCTACTTGCATGTAAGCACCGATCAAGTAATTTAATTTAAATGTAGAAGTTTTAATTTTAAATGATGAAAATGCGTTTGTTTCTCACATTCGCGGTTTCCACCGGAAGATTTCTCGTTAAATCTTGTGACGGCCTTTGAGCGTCTGATTAATCTTTCAAAACTCACTTCAAAGTTGCTCTACCTTTTTTTCTAAGCTTTTTTTACCGCTGCGTTTATTTTCATTCTAGGTTCTGGAGAAGGGTCAAGTATTGGTGGATGATGACGGCCAAGGTTCGACTAAGGAGTATCGAAACGTGGAAATTCGAAAGATACTCGTAACTTAATGACCAGGTACAGTAGGAAGAAATTTGAGAGATTTTTATATGTCACTTTCTTACTTTTACTGATGAGAAAAGCTTTCGCAACTCATTCGCGGTTTCCACCAGAGGGTCAGCAATGACCTCTTGATGGCCCTTGAGCGTCTGATAAATCCAATTTTAAAGTTTTTACAAAGAAATCTTTCTAGGATGGAAATATTAACGAAAGTATTTGCTATTTTTAGGATTTCACAGACGAGGACACCCGAATGAGACGAGACTGGAGATTTCTCTGGAAAAAGAGGTAATGTGCAATATTTTTTTGTTGCTAAGTTTCCTTTACGATATGATGAATTTGCATACCGCCCCAGTCATATTGATTGTGCTGATTGGTTCCAGCTGATACGACTTTCAT
>JAOXNJ010124222.1:0-11300 GCA_028566655.1 Metis holothuriae
AGTGTAGTCATTGCAGTAGTGTAGTAGTAAAATGATTTTAATGCCAGTTGTGAGGCTTCGTGTTGCACGAGAAATTGAGTGAATGCGTGAGAATGAAGTGTGACCACAAGATGGAAAACGTCTTCTTTCGTCCAATCAATCTTCAGCCGTTCATTATGACGATCATTAATAAAAAGTGAGTCTTTAATCATCACATCCGTAATAAAGCAACACATTAAACGTTTTTTCGTGGTCCATTTTAGTTTTTTTTTTTACTCCGATCCATTCTTTATTTACTCACACAAAATGCAGAGTAGAGAGAATCAATCAGACAAAAAGGCAGGGTAATGAAGACGGATTAATTCGAAAAATGCGAAGTCAACCATGGTTTTTGCTCTCTCTTTCTGAAAATTAATGAATAGGCAGTAATAATTACATTCCACTTAGGAGGAACCTTCGAAAAACAGAAAATTACACAAGCGTTCAGCATTGTTTTAGGTAACTACGAGATAATTCTTACATTAAAGCAATATGATAGTATTAACTCTTCTTGATTGATTGATTAAGTAATGATGTCATGTCTAATTAGCAGGTCAGTTGGGAAGGAACGAAAGATCTGAACATGAAATGTCTAGGTAGTACATTGACCACTCTTTGCCCAATCAATAAAATGCATTGATTGGCCTTTTTTAGTGGCAACGATCAAGTCACAGCGGGCTGACGACTATCACAATATGAGCTTTCTGTTTTCGCAAAGGGAGGAAAAAGGAGAGGAATAGAGAAATGCTACTAATTTCCTTTTTTCAAAGCCTTCAAAATTAGTCAAAGCAGCAATTTTGCTACTTGGTCTGGTAGTAGTAGCTCTCCGGTCTGCTTCTGACCTTGTCCAGAATGGGCACCAGCGAGTTCAGCTTCTTGGCTCGCCTTCTATTGAGTGTGGCCAGAGTCAGGGATGAAATCAAAGGTCTCGTTTCGGCCGCCTCCAAAAACCAAGGGTCACTCAGACAATTTTCGGCACTGAGTCTCGTTTTGGGATCGGGTCGCAGAAGTCGAGATATGAGAAGTTGGGCCTCTCGCGAAATCTTGGAGAAATATTCCGAGGGGAAGCTGAAGTCGCAGGTCAGCAAATTGTGACGAGTCTCGTCCACAGAATCGTCCAGGAAAGGAGACACTCCACTGAAATTGGCATAAATAATTCGATATTTATTTTTATAATTATCTTAAAAAAATTATTAAAAGAAATTAGGGAAAAAACCTGAGAGCAACGTAGACAACGACCCCGAGACTCCACATGTCGGCCATGACTTCGGCATTAGTATGAGTGACTATTTCTGGGGCCAAGAATTCTAGATCGGAGCTATTGCAATTGCTCTCCACCTCCCTCATTATGCGTTCAGCGTGATTCTTGTCTTCTTCAACTTTATCATCATTCTCTTTTGGACCTAAATCGCGACTGAGGCCGAAATCGATGAGTCTGATTTGACAATGTTCGTCGACAATTACGTTTTCTGGCTTCAAATCGAGATGCGCCACCTTGTGCTTGTGCAAGTGAGAGAGGGCGTGCGTCAGCTGCAGCAGCAGATTTCGGACCAATTCCTCGCTGTACATCGGCTCCTCACAAATGTGCTCCAATAATGGAACTCCACTTATCCTTTTAAATGAAAAGGCATAAATTCAAATACTTTTTAATGATTTTTAATTTTTTTCATAATTTGGAGAGACTGACGTACAATTCCATGACGATGGCGTCGCTGGTGGCTGTGACAAAAAGGCCTTCTGCCCTAATAAGACTTGGATGGTCGCCCAATTTGAGCATTTTATGAAATTCTTTCTGAGTAAATTCCCTGCTCTGTCTTTGTCTGTTGACGAATTTGACGGCCTTTTCCTCGCCGCTGATGATGTGTTGACATCGTCGCACCACGGAGAAGCGGCCTCGACCCAACTCTTCGAGCTCGATGAAGGTACGTTCGAAATCGCGATGCCAAAGTGATTCGAAATTGCCCGAATTCTCCAAATTTTTCAACCCATTTTCACTCGTTTTCTCTGTCATTACGAAAGGAGCCGATGCTGGGCTGTACTGGCCGTCTTCTATGCGCATGACTCTGAATAGAAGCGTCGAAGAAGACTCCAGGGGCGACAAGGAGGACAAGGGGCAGGAGCAGTTTTGAATCCCTGTCAATAACAACTGCCAGGTGGAAGAGGGAAGGGAGCAGAATTCGACGTTAAAGGTGCCTCGTAAAGAGTCGGAATTGGTCCAGCGCAGTATTAGGCCCTGATCACCGTGAACTACTTCAGGCGGATTTGTCAAGGGTTCTGCAAAAAAGTGTACAAAAAAAGGAAAATTTCCAAAATAGTTACCATAAAAGAGAGAAAATTGGAAAAATATACGAGTATATGTTCGTATATATGTATATTGAATTACTGAGTAATCTGAGATGTATTAGAGTGGACGAGAGGTCTCTGTCCCCATCCTTTTCCTGAGCCACATAAGCGCCCTGATGCTGTTCGCCAACTTCTCCGACGATCTCGAGCAAGTGCGCATCCCTGTTGGAACTTATTATGAATTTAGTCGACGATTTGACCAAAACTCGGTCATCTGGCAGTGTCCAAACACAAGAAGTGCTTTCTTCACTTTGCTTGGGACATTTCAACTGCACTTTTTGTTGCCCCAAAGTAGCGAAGGTTTCAATTAAGCTCTTGGATCTCCTTCCCTTGGGCAAAAGACTCCACGAAGGTTTTCTGAGAGTGGTTGAAGCGAGCGAATTGATGACATGAAGAGGAACATAACCCCTGCGATGCTCATTATTCTCCACAAAATATCCTTTGTTGGCCTCGAAATCGATGATTCTAAGAAAATCGCCTCGACGCACACTCAATTCTTGGCCACGATGAGCACAATGATCCAGAGCAGCTCTCACTCTCGACCCAGACACCAAGATCAGCGTATTATCGGTTGTTAAGGATGATCTGTTATTATTGGTTGCCGAGTCACTGTTGGTTCTTATGAGTTCTGCCTTGATTCCTTTGGGTCTGAGAGTGTGTCTGAAGCCCTCCAGAAAGTTCTTTCTGGTCGACAATCGCGAATTGCTTCCCTTCGCAAGGGATCGGGGCAGGGTTGAGTACGATGATGAAGATAATAATAGATCGTCTTCATTGTGAGTTTCTATGTCGCTGTGCGAATTACGTAATCGCGAAGGTCTTGTGACAATCCTCGATGTGCTCGATTTGATTGGCGTCTCGGTTCTGTTGATAAAAGGGGAAATTAAGTGTTATTGCAATCGTCACAAAATGATAATTATGTTAACTTAAAAGGAATTGTGGCATTTTTAAAAGGGATGCAATAGTGGAATGGAATGACAAAACAACAAACCACTAACGAAAACGCACCAAGTAAAAATGATTTACCTACGTGTTAAATGAGAAAAGTGTCAACAAAGGAGAAATAAAGAATTTAGAACTAAGAAGACATAAAAATCGTTAAGACAGAAAACGAAACAAAATGACATGAACATTACTTACTCGTGTCCAAACTAAAAAGGAACTAAAACAAAGAAAAGGTTATGCATAAGCACTCACGAAGTAAAAAGACTAAAACTGGAAAGAGCAGTCTTGCTTAACAGTAAGTATTAAATCAAGAGTTATTATAAAAAAAAACAGGGAACTCTACAAAAGATTGAATAATACGACAGTACACAGCAAACTACATTTAATTACTAAACACATTTTTAACTAAGTCTAGAGAAAAGATGAGTGGGGTCAATCAATCATGCAAAGAACTTATGGTACACTAGCAAACTCACTTGAATCTGATTTGACGTCCAGGCAGCTTTCCTTAGCCTCAGTAAGTTCTTAAGTCAAATCTTATTTTCATATTATCTGAATACTTAAGAAACTGTGATTTTAGCTAAAAATGTGTATTATGTAATCTTAAATGAACTCTGGATTCAATCGAGTATTATTGGCTGTCAAGAATTGAATGGCGACAGTGACAACGCAAAATTGATTGAAAATAGCACAAACGGATAAATCGGTCGCAGAATAGTAATAGAGAGCATAATGCACACTTAAAGACAAACCATGTTGATGACTGCACAATAACTGACTCGATAATTGATTGATCAATCACATATATAGGATTTATGTAGACACAACACTTACTTATGTATACGTACGAGGGCCAAATACTTCTCATAACTGCTTCAAAATTGCTGACTTTGGGGGCAACAACAAAAAAAAAAGACATTTTCACCTAAACTACTCGTAGAATGCATGTTTTTACTAAAGGCAAAAAGAAACCCTCTCCCATGAGATTTGTTAGTCGTACCCAAAGCTGATATAGAGTGTTTGTTTGTGTGGCCCCTTAAAAGCTTCGCACTCACGTGTTGTCGGTGTTCAGCACGAGGTCAGTGTGGGAGCTGAGCTTCGTCAACCACGTGGCCAACTCTTCCTCCGTCTCCAGGACCAGGCACTCGGAGGAGCGATGCAAACCCAGGCTCAGTGCAGACAACTGCTCCAACCGACAGCCACTCAACTGCAATCAATCCGTCATTTCATCAAAAAATCGCAATATAAACATCAAATCAATATGAATTTGTCGCAATAAGGACTAATCAACGAAAGACTCACATTGAAGCACCCTTTGCATCTCAGTCTTTGCTCTTGCTTACTGGCATCCTCACAGAGCACGAGTTTGTCGGCGAAGAGACACACCACAAAGTGATCATTCACATTTCTGTCGTCATTCTCGTCGTCGACCACGTCGAGGCGACCGCGACAAAGAAGACGACCTTGATGGAATAATTCCGATTGATCGAGACCCAAATCGAGTCTTGAAACGATATTTGGCTTCTTTTCTTCGTGCAAATTCAACTGGTCCACATTGAGGCCGTTGTCCTTGTCGGTCAGAGCCATCATGGAGGAGGCGATGGGAGCCATGGGCGGCGGCACGTCGGCCAAGAGCGTCTCCATGTCGCCGGACGTGTCCGCACTCGAGCTGGTGTTCAACGAGGACGTTGGCCCGATCGTGAAGTGCGGACCGGACGTAGGCAACAACGACGCAGGCAACAACGACGACTCCTCCTCCCGCAAGGCCGCATCCGACAACTTCAAAATAGGAAAATTTGCATTTATTTAATAGTCACTTTTAGTTGAATTATTTATATGATTACCTTGAATTTGCTCTTTGTTTTGGCTCTGGCTCCGGAATCGTTCTCCACCGCTCGATCGAGCTTACTCTGCGACAGCTTCCGTATGTTTGGTAGCCATTTACTACAAATTCAGAAAGCAAATTATTTATCAACACATGTTTACTGGCACCAATATCTTAAAGTATCCAAAAAAAGGGCATAATTACCCTCCAAATCCCCTCTTCTTTCCTTGTGGCGAAGGCGCTCTGATGCCCTCACTGGAGGCCATGTCGCTCTCCTTGGTCACCTTTGTTCCCTTGGTGGCCTTGTTGGTCTTGTGGACGTCGTCGTTGTCGTTGTTCTGCTTGTTGTCCGAGTCCGTCGTGGTGCCGCTGCCGAAGGACGCCAGGGAGCCCCGCTCTAAGTGCTCGGCGCTCCCGTCCAAGGAGAGCGTCACGCCGGACTCGTCGAACTCTCTGCATTCAAGTATGAGGAAATTACATTTTTAACAAAGTACACAGTTATTAAGAGAAAATTTGAAAACAAATATGAACTTGCCTGCTGAACCTCGACTTCATGTTGCTGCTGCTGTTGTTCCTGTTGTTGCTGTTGGAAGAGGCCGAGGAGGAGACGGAGGGCGGCGCCAACGTTGGAAGGGCTCCGTTCAAGTAGGTCTCGTCGATCAACTCTCTCAACTTTGAAAGCCAAACTTGCTTCACTTCCACACTAGCAGCCTTTAAAATAATGAAACGATATTTCAGTGGATGTCATGAAATCCACTCTTAACATTGAAGTAAATGTTTAGAGTTCAGAATTTACCTTTAGTATGAGTTTGTTCTCTGACGAGGCCTGAGTGCGACCGACAGTAATGACGAGCTTGCAATTGTCGCCGCCATCGTCGTTGACGCTCATCTCTGACGTCTTTGCCACAAAAAAAGAGAGTTAAACTTATTATTAAGAATTTTTGAACAAAAAAATGGTACATTATAATTTTACAATGATGCTCTTTTGACTCACCATGATTTTTGATTTGAACAAGTATTTGTTGCTCTTGCCTCCCGCATCCTTGACTTCTTTGGCGATGATGAGAAAGAGCTCAAAGAGAAACACGTGTCTCTCTCTGACCTTCCTGATCAATTGTTTGTTGTCACTGATCAAAAAGCTGTCGTGCAACACAACGTCGCCCAATTCCCTCAAATCCTCATCGCAACCCTCCAACATCGAGAGATGCAGGGCATCGTTGGCCTTTTTGGGCACACTTAGACATACATCAAGCCCTTCTTTCAGCTCGCAGTTGTCGTTGTTGCAATAGGAGAGCAAATCTTTGAGTAATAATTGATATTTGGTTATGCGTTGAACCGGCTTTATTAGATACGCATCGATCGGGTGGTCCAATTTGGCTCTGTGCTGAAGAGAGTCGAAGAAACGGGACCCGTGCTCCACCAACAGCGAACTCGAACGAGGATGGTTGGTGCAGTAGTCCACGTACATGTCGAACTTGGGAGCCTTTGTGAACAAATATCGATTAATAAAACATGGTTTTTAATGGGTAATTATTTATAATGGTTCACATTTTGCATATAGTTGTTTTGGGTATAATTATTAAGATTTTAGTCGCCTTATACCCAAGTGACGAAGCAGTGGCCAACGTCCTCTGGTCTGTCCTCGTATTTGGCTAGTTCGTTGAGAAATACGTTTTGGTGGAAATTCAAAATGTGCTCCAAATTGCCAAAAATCACGTCCTCCTTGCCACTCAGAGCATTTGGCACGACCACCTCATTGTAGCGCATCGGCTTCAAGAAGTGAGATACGGCCTGCTGCAGATCCTTTACGTACACTCGCTCTGTCTCCAGCAGTTCCGCCATTTTGAACCTGATAAAGTAAACAAAAATATCCACATTTTCTAGTAGAAATAATAAAACTTCAATAGAAGCTTACTCTTTGCCACTGACACTCTTCCGCTTCTCTCCACCACTTTCTTCGGCCAGTTGGAGCTGACTTCTTTTGTTTTGAGCATCCTTGTTGTTTGCTGCATTATCATTAGGCCTGTTATTGCCACGTGGCTCGCCCAAATTGGCCTCCAGCTCCTTCCTGTGCTGCTCTATTTGATCAGAGAAAGCCTTGTAGGCCTGATCAATCTGCATCGCCCACTGACGAATCAGAACAGAGTGGCTGTGATGCTTCTCCATGAGATTGTTCGCCAACTGCAACAGCAACTCGATCTTCTCCTTCGTCTCGTCGGCCCTCGACTAATCAATCAATCAACAAACTAATTTTGTACAAAAAGCAAAAAAATGGGGAAATTTTTTATGTATATCACCTTGAATTGTTGGTATTCATCGAGCAATTTCTTGATTTCCTCCTTGTCTCCGGCCTTGACATATTGGTGACTCTTTATGTACTCGTCGCCCTCCTCTCTGATCCACTTGAGACTCTGTTTAGCAGAGGTTTCGAACAAGCAATACTGCTGCGATTGCTCCAAAAGCTTCTTCTTTCCCGTCCAGAACTCGAGCACGCGATTCTCTTGCGCCAACAAACGCTCCAAAATCACTATGTTTTAAGTAAAACTTATTCAATTCCAATGGATTTTTTTTGGCCCTTCTTAAATATCCCTGTCTAGAGGCTATTTATATTAGTGTGTAGGTGGACAGGTGTCGGAACAGGGATATTTAAGGAGTCCCGCTTTTTTAATACATTTTCTCTATGTTTATTGCATAAGGATCCCACGTACCTTTGACCTTGGCCTCAGGTCCTCTGAAAGTGGACTCGTTGGTGCCCATGTGATGCAGACTTCTGTTCGAGTATTTGAGAAAGGTCTCTGCAGTTCTTCTTGCCAGAGTACAAGCCTTGAGAAAAGCTTCTTTCTGCTCCTGATGTTTCGTAACCATCTGATGCAAAGTGGCCACTCTATTGTCCATGTCGTCCTCGACCGAAGGGGACTGAGGGGGGAGCAAAGAAGAGTCTTCGCGGCGATATTCACGCTCCAAACTGTCCAGGACTGAACAAACCTGCACAAATAACGAAATTTGCCTTTAAATCTAAGATTTATTTAACAAAAATTCATGTAATGTCACTTGATCAGCTGTTTTGAAGAAGTTGAGACTGGCTGTAACGAGCTTGTGTCTCTCCTCAGCCCTAGTGACCAATTGCTGCCATCGCGTGGTGACGCCGTCAGCCACGCCTCGAATGCGCGAGCCGTCAAAGTGCTTCTGCTGCAACAAAGACTCGGCGCGCTGACGCACGTGCACTGCTGACGCGTGCGTTTTCTGAAATTTTGGAAAAAATAATTATTTTATTGTAATAATTTGTCCAAAAAACACCAATTTTCTTATTTTGTTGCCTCAATGGCAGTTTGGAAGTGCTCGTGCTCCTTCCTCAATTGTTCAGCATCCTTCAAGGAGCCGGGAATGGCAAAACCAGCAGTCAACATTCCCTCGGCGCTCTGGATCCATCTTATCACCTTCAAAAAAAATTAGTTTACAATAAATCCCGTTCAAAATAACATTTTTCATCTAATATGTTAGCCAAAAATAGCTTATTATCAAACCTGAGTGGCATCGTTCTCGAATTGTGCCATCTGAACCTGCTGTTCGAGTCTGGCTCTTCGTCTGGTGGCCAAGTGTTCGAGGTCGAGTTCGCGTTCATGGAGGAAATCGAGAAGCACTTGCAGGCGACTTTCGCCTTTTAAGTGACCCTCGCCCACCAAACTTATGCCTGAGCCCTCCAGATTCTATTCAGAACATGAATGTTCATCGAAGTTATCAGTTATCAAAAGTTGTGGTAAGTGACGTCATTTACATAATAAAAATGCGATTGATTGATTACCTGAGCAATTTCTTTGCCTCTTTGAACAAGTTCTGTTGTGGTGCGTTGAGTGTGTGCCAAGTGATCTTTGAGATGTCTCAATTGGGCCTCGCACTCCTTGGGGTCCAGGGGCACGGCCGCACTCTGCAGCTGCTCGCTCCACAATTCGTATTGAGATGACAACTATTCAAATACATTCAATTATACTCAAATTTAGACCAAAATTTTTTTAAAAAACAAAATTTTATTCAAATAAAACCTCGACTGAGTCCCGTTCAAAAAGTCTTAATTGCAGACTGAGATCGAGTCTGATCTTCCTGGAGCTCCATAACTCGCCCAATTCGTCGCGTTGACGCGTCAGACGATCTAGCGTTGTCTGCACCGACGACATCGAGCCCGACGTGTCCAACTCCATTGTCACACCGCAGGCTCTGTATTCAAATTTAAAGGTCAAAATTGAAAGAAATATTTAACTAATTACCTTTTTTTATTTTTGTTGCACTTACTGCAATCTTTGCATGAGTTCGTTTCCTTCTTGAATAGTGCTGGCACAAGCATCTAAAGTCGAGTCTCTCTGACTATTGAAGTGCTCGATGAGCTTCTCGGCGCCCTCCAAACCATCCTCGGAAACCTCATCACTCTGTAGTTCCACTTTAAGCTCGCTTAGCCACTGACTCAACTGTATGTAAAATGTTTATACAGTTTTATTTAAAAATCTAAAAAAAAGTTGTAAATATTGACGAATTCGTGCCTCTTCAATGTGGGTATAGAAGACAATAGCGGCATTGAGAAGATGTCTTCGCTGCTCTACTCTGTGCGCAAAAGATGCAATGTGAGCCTCCAACTCGTGGGCAACGCCGTAGATGTCCTCCGCGTTGCACTCGCCGGTCTGCGCCAACTCGGACGCCGCCGACAACAACTTCTCCGCGTTCGTGTAAGTGTTCTACGTGAAAAAAGAAGACTTGCTGTTACGGCGTTCTCGTAGGTTTTTGAGAGAAATGTACTAAACATAATTTGTCATTTTGACAATGATAAACATATTTTGTTAAATAAACTTTTGGCTTAGACGAACCTGAACGACGCCTTCGAACGTGTGGTGACTCTTCTGGTAGGCTTTGGCCTTTGCCAAGTTGCGGCCTATGCCGACATTCTTCCGCAAAAATACTTCTCCATGGTTCTGCAACCAATCAAGTACTTGCTTCACGTCTTCCTGGAACAATCTGAGGGCCAATCTTTGGTGCAGTTTAATCTTTTTCGCGTGCCATTGTGTCTCTAGGGATCGGTGACGACTCAGAATCTCGTGGATTACGGATAACACGTGTTGCGCCCCACTCGAGTAATCTGCCGAGGCCGACTCAGCAGAACGAGGTTTCTAATGACAATAATCAAAAGTTAAGAATGAAAACTGTTTCTTCAGTAAAATATAAATCCATTGCAAATGGCTATGACAGCCCTACGCAATTTAGGGTAAAAATAAGAACGTTTAAAGACGACGAACATACATTTTTTACCCTGTCCAATGATCCTGCCACATTTTGCTGCTGTTGACTGCCAGTGTTGCCTACGTTGAGACACATTTTGACGAGATGATCGAGTTGGTACAGCAGCTTCTTGCTCGTACTGTGCACTTCACTGTAGGCGTGGCATATCGAGGCATACAGATTCTGGTGACGCTCAATATTGGCCTCCAACTCGGCCACCGTGGAGGACGCGGAGGAGCTCGACGAGGACGAGGAAGTGTCGCAGCTCGACGCCCAAGTCGGCACACTCGACATATACTAATAAAGAAAAACAATAAAACATAGTTTAAGTATAACATTCCTTTGAAAATATATTTTAATTTTAACTAGAACTCACATTCTCGGCCTTTTGGTGGAAGTGAACGGCCAGAGCGAGCACAGTGGTCCTCTCGTCTAGACAAGCCGCAAAGTGCTTCCATGTCTTATCCAGTCTGTTGGCAACAACTCTCACATGAGCCGATGCATAATGATTGTTTTCTATGAGTTTGGCGGCCTCTCCCAAAATGCGATTTATCGAGGCAAAGATGTTGTTGGAGCCCTTGGTAAAGGCATTATGTTCCTCCTGCAGCGCCTTGGACTGCTCGAAACTCTGACCCATGGCGACGTAATTGTCGAGGAATCTTTGTCGATTGACCTGGATCCAATCGAACATCTTCTCGCACTCCTGCTCGAACAGCCTTAATTGCAGACACTCGTCCAACTTGAGCTTCTTGATTGTCCAGAGCTGCAACAAGTGCTGCTGCTGCGAGTGAACCTCGTCCAACAAATGCATTATGCGGGGCACGGAATGCTGAACGTCCGGACTCAGGGTCAGCGTGCTGCTGTTGCTGTCGCGACAACTGTAGCCGGAATCGTAGCTGCTCGTGCCGCT
>JAOXNJ010124333.1:0-21446 GCA_028566655.1 Metis holothuriae
GTGAGATTCAGAGTGAATTCGCCGCTTTGGAGATGGCCTTGATTGAATTGAAGCGAGCCGGAGCTGATGGGCACATGACCATAGTGGTTGTTGAGCAGGTTGCGCCCCTGCCAGCGCACGCGGCTTTCTTCGAGATTGACGGGAAATGATCCTTCGAGGGGGGAGGGGGAGAGGGGCGCTTCTCCACTGCCTTCAGTGGCTTGGCCTGAGCTTTGCCAAGCGGCTAGTCCGCCGCGAAATTCGCTGACTTGAGTGAAGCCTGCGCGTTGTAGTTTATCCACCGCATGACGAGCTTCATAGCTCTCTTGAGCGAAGCCGTAAACGATGAGTGAAGTCTGCGGGGTAATGCCTGCTTCGCTGAGTTGCTCAAAAAAAGCGACTTGAAGCACAGCGGCATTTTTCGCGTTAGGAAGATGGGCAAGGGCGAAGTCTTCAGCCAAGCGCACATCGACTAGAGCTGGCGGTGTAGGCTGTTGAAGTTGAGAAGCTACTTCTTGGGAAGAGAGAATGGGGTGAGAGCTCATGGCTGGAACAAGATAAAAAAAAACTCACTTGGGGGCAAAAGCCGACCTCAAGTGAGTTTTGGTTTGAAGTTGGGTTGAAAAACTTAGAGAACAGGCGTGCCTGAAGTAGGGGCTGGAGTGGCTTTCACGGCGGTGGGGGTGCCAATGGAGTTGCTAGCGGGCTTATCTTTCTTGCCACATCCGCAGCTGCAGCTACTCAAGGAGAAGAGGGCAAGAGAACCGAGGGCGGCGAGAGTGAAACGAAGGGTGTTGTTCATACGAGAACAAGATGAATTAAACGGAGGAAAATTCCAGTGAAAAACGCTCAAGAACAAAAAAATGCCTCCGTGAGCAAGAAAAGAGTCACTGGGGAATGCCTTCAAGTTAATCCTTGCACTGCCTAGAGTTCAGTCTCTTGGTAAGACAATGACCACGCTGGTTTTTTCGATTCTTGGCCCTGATCGCTCAGGGGTCGTGCGCGAACTCTCTGCTTTTGTTCAAGAGCATGGCGGCAGTTGGCAGGAAAGTCGCATGATACGCTTGGGAGGGCTGTTTTCTGGTCTGGCTCGGGTGCTGGTAGAGGATGCGCTGGCGGATTCTCTTCGTGCGGCTTTGCGCGAGTTTGATCCAGCCTACCAAGTTTTGATTGAGTTAGGGCAAGAAGCTAAGTTTTCTGGCAGGGAGTTGGAGCTCTCGATCCAAGGCCAAGAGCGCAAGGGCATTGTTTTTGAAGTGAGTCAGCTTCTGGCAAGTTTGGACATCAATGTGGAGCATCTCCACAGTGAGGTGATGCCTGCTGCCATGTCTGGTGAGTCCTTGTTCCATCTCGATCTGACTCTTCGCTTGCCTGAGAGCCTCAGCGAGGAGGAGTTGCAGGCGCAAATTGAGACCTTGAGCGATGATTTAATTGTCGATGTTGAGGCGGTGGACGAACCTAAAGTTTAGTTAAACGAAGCTTGTGCGTCTACTAGTTTTAGCTACGGGGGATATTTTTCTGCCTTCCTGGGAATGGCTCTTGGGGCATGCTGAGCTGGAGGTCGCACTGCTGGTAAGCCAGCCTGATCGCCGCTCTGGAAGGGGGCAGAAGATGATGAGCGCTGAAGTAGTGAGCCGTGCTCGTGAAGCGGGGGTGGAGGTCTTCCAGCCTGAAAATTTGCGTGCGCGGGTGGAGCGGGAGCAGGTGGAGAGCTTTGGCCCCTTTGATTTGGGTGTGGTGATGGCCTACGGGCAAATTTTAACCTCAAAGCTACTTGCTGTGCCTCGCTTAGGGTGCTGGAATTTGCACGCGAGTTTGTTGCCTGCACATCGCGGGGCGACGCCGATTCAGGCTTCAATTTTGGCAGGGGACGAGCAAACAGGAATTACCGTTATGCAGGTTGAGCCAAGCCTAGATAGTGGACCTATTTTGCATCAAAAATCTCTGCCTTTGCATCCTGAGCACACAGCAGGTTCGCTCCATGCTGAATTGGCCGATCTGGC
Organism: Metis holothuriae; assembly: GCA_028566655.1. NCBI lineage: Eukaryota > Metazoa > Arthropoda > Copepoda > Harpacticoida > Metidae > Metis > Metis holothuriae. Next base: position 1,983 of record JAOXNJ010124333.1, read on the forward strand.
TCAAGTGGCTTTGGCAGAGAGTTTCGCCTTGCTGACTGAGGGGAGGCTTGAGGCAAAGGTTCAAGACCATCAACTAGCGACTTATTCGCCAAAATTGAGTAAAGAGAGCGGTGAACTTCACCCAAGCCAGGCCACGGCAGAGGAATTGGAGCGGCAAATGCGTGCGTTTCATCCATGGCCAGGCACTTGGCTACGCCAAGCCTTGAAGCCCGGGGCTGAGCCTGTCACGATGAAGTTGTTTGCGCCCGTGAGTTTTTTGCCGACTCCAGCGGGCATGGTTTGTGATGGGCGTTTGCAAGTTTTGCGCGAGGAGAAGCTTCTGCTTTTGCCTTGTAGCGATGGGGTGTCTTTGGTGATTGATTCTTTACAACTACCGGGTAAAAAACCAACTAACGCAGCGAATTTTCTCAACGGCCAACAGGAATTTGGCTGAGATTTGGTCTCACTAGAAACTTCCGCTTACCTAATCCGAAACCACCAGAAAGCGCCACCTGCTATGGACGCCACCGCCAGAGTGCCCCAGATGATGCCTCCAAAGCGCTCCCAGAAGCTCGGGCGAAAGGGAATCATGACGTGATAAGAGCCATCAGCGAGGACTTCTTGTTGATTTGCATCTTTGGCGGTGAGGCGAAGATAAAAGGCACTTCCTGGCCTGAGTCCCTTGATTTGAACCGATGCGCGTTTGCTTTCCTTGTCCGTTTCGACGCGCACGGGAATGCTTTGCCAAGCGCTTTTTTGCTTGACTGCGGTGCTTAACCAAGAAACCTCCCAATTCAACTCAGCTAAGTCCTCTCGGTTGGGCAAAGGCCAAGAAAGAGCCAAGTTCTTGTGGCTAATTTCATCATAAATGGGCCTGATTTCAAAATCTAACTTTCTGGGAGTGGCTAAGTTTCTCACAAAAGCGGAAGCCATCTCTTGCCTGGTTTTGCCCGAGTAGTCAATGGAGGCTCTCGTTTCTGTAGTCGATTTGTTTGCCGAGTTTGGGGAGGCTTGCCCAGTTTCCCTCAAATTGTCGAGCTTTCTAGGGTCGATGGCTGGAGGAGAATCTCCCGCTTGAGGACTTTCTGTTAAATCCTCTTCCACCACAGGTGCGGGGGCGAGGATGTTCACCTGCAAAGGCAATTGCTCGCGCAGCAGACCGAAGCCGTAGCGCAGTTGAGTTTGTCGCTCGCCCACGATGGAGCCATCGACGAGTAGACTAAATTCAAACTCTTTCCCTGCTTCAAGTTCTGCGTTTTGTTCAGAAATTTCCAGAAAAAAGGGCGGCTCGGTGTCTAAGTGGAGAAAACCTGCCTCTCCGCCGATGTTGCGGATACGCAAATTCACGCGCTTTTGTTCTCCTAGTTCAATTTGCTTTGGCGTGGGCTGGGAGCTAAGTGGCTGGCCTTGATCGTCAAGAAGTTGTGCGCGCGCTGGCTGGGCGGGGATACTCCAGCTGAGCTTTTCTTCGAGACCTGCAAAGCGAAGCTGAAGCGTGTCTTGAGCGCCCAAGCGTACTGCTTCAAGATTGGGCTTGATGGGCAGGCTGCGGCTTTGTCCTGCTTCGAGAATGAGGCTCTCTGGCAAGTTGAGTTGGGGAGAGCCAAGCAGCAGGATGGTGAGGGCTTCTTCGCTTTGGTTGGAGAGGCTCAAGTCTTGCAGAATTCCTTGTGCCTGCTGGGCTGGAGCTGCGGCATTGTTTGCTGGGGGCGCTTGGAGAGAATTCTCATCGATAAGAAGCATACTCTGAGCGCGGGCAAAAAGGAGTACTTGCTGCTTTCCAGAAGGGCTAATCAAGTCGAGCTGGGTGCGCGCTTGGGCTGTGGGAGCGGAGGTGAACTCGATGGGCAAATCAACAGTACCCGTGGCCGGGATAGTCACTTCAATTTCTGCTTTGTCTGGTTGATTTTTCCAGCGCCAGCCTGCGCCGTTGAGGCTGGCTGTGAGGGTGAGAGGGCGCAGACCGCCATTTTCTAGATTGAGGACTTGTTCACCTGTTTGACCGTAAAATACTTTACCAAAGTCGAGAGATTGAGGCGCGAATAGACGCACTTCTGCGGGAAGAACTTGGATGCTGGCATCAACAACGGGTGATGGATTTGCCCCTCGGGAGAGAGCGCGAAAGCGGAAGCTAAGCTCTCTGGCTTGTTGAATTTGGCGGGCATCAAAACGAAGCAGGGGCTGAGGGCGAGGATTGTTGGGCTCAACCTGCGCTTCGGGGGCGGTGAGTTGGCCTGCAGCGGGTGCTTCGACAAGCTCAAACTCCACTCTTCCCAAGCCTGCGCCGAAGACTTCTACGGGAATGTCCACCCACTCGCCAGCCCTGACTTGGGCTTCGATGGGGCGTACGCGCAGGGTTGCGCGACCAGCGCGGTTTTCGCCCCCGCCTGTGTTGATGTCGGCGAGAGAGAGGGGTAGGCTAGTCCAGATCAAAAGCAGAGCCGTAAAGAGGCTCACGGCTTGCTGAGAAAGGAGTAATGCTGGGGAGAGAAAGCGCATCTGGACTTAGAGGTTAAGAGGGGAATGAGTTAATTCGCGGCGTAGCCAGTCGAAGGCAGCTTGACTTGCGGCAAGGCGAACGCGCTCGCGCGAGCCACGCAATTGCAGGACTTTACTTTGGGTGGAGCTTGCTTCTGGGCTGGGCTGAGCTCGATGCAATCCAAGCCAAACCGTGCCAACGGGTTTTTCTTCACTGCCGCCATCAGGGCCTGCAATCCCTGAGATGGAAAGTGCCCACTGAGCCTGCGCGCGCTGTGCTGCGGCTTCCGCCATGGCTTCGACCACTTCTTGGCTCACAGCCCCATGTTCGGCTAGCAGAGCTTCGGGGATGCCTAGCTCACGCGCCTTGATTTGGTTGGCGTAAGCAACCAGACCGTAGTGAAAGACGGCACTCGAGCCAGGCACGGAGGTGATGCGCTGGGCAAGCAAACCACCTGTGCAACTCTCCGCCAAGGCGAGGGTTTCGCCTCGTTGAGCGAGGGTTTTAACCAAGAGTTCTTCGAGAGTAAATTGACCTGGGCCAACCAGTGCTTCACCCAGCTTTTCGGCGAGCTGCACGCTGACGCGTTCGAGTTTGAGACGAGGGCCAATGAGGCGCAAATCGACTTCACCCAAGCGCGCGCAGAAGCCGATTTCAAGTCCTTGGCGCTCCCAGGCTTCGAGTTCTTGGCTGAGGCGCTCCACGAGTTCGCTCTCGCCTAGGCCGGTGATTTTCCACTCTGCGAGTTCATCGGCTTCCCCCACGCGTTGTTCGAGCGCGTAGGTTTTTAGTGCAGCGGCGACTTGCTCTCGGAACATCGGCTGCAGTTCGCTTGGCGGACCGGGTAAAATCACCAGAGCTTTGGCGCGGAAGGACTCAAGCCCCTCCTCAAAGAACAGAAAGCCAGGAGCCGTGCCGTGATAGTTTGCTAGAACGCGAGCTTTTTCAGGGATCAAGGCTTGGCGTTTTTGTGCTTGGGTGGCTTCACGGCCTCGGCTCTGCATGTAGTCGATGATTGATTGCCAGGTTTCTTGGTGGTGATTGAGTTTCACTCCCAAGACTTCGGCGCAAAGCTCTAAGGTGAGGTCATCGCTGGTAGGTCCGAGGCCACCCGTGAGGATGACAACCTCATTTTCTTGCAGGCTGCGGCGAAGTTCTTCGCTAATTTGGGGGCCGTCTGGGATGGCAACTTGGCGGCTAAGGCGCAGGCCGCAGGAAAACAGCTCATTGCCCAACCAACTTAAGTGACCATTGAGCGTACGCCCGAGCAGCAGCTCGGAGCCTGTGTTGATTAGCTCAACGCGGGGGCTTGACTGCGGCGCGGACATGGCTTTAAGGGGAAGAAGTTCAGAGTGGTGAAGGCGGTGAGGCTTTAAGCTAGTCCGTTGATGGTGCTGGCCAAGAGGATGGCTCGGTGCTGCTGCTGGGTAGGCGCTCGGCGTCCTTCCAGAGTTTTTCAAGCTGGTAGAATTCGCGCTTTTCTTGGGTGAAAATGTGCACCATCACATCGATGTAATCAAGCACCATCCAAGCACTCTCGGAGTTGCCTTCGCGGTAGGTGGGCTTTTGCTGGGAGTCTTCGGCTATGCGATCTCGCACCTCGCGGGCGATGGCACGCAGGTGGACTAGCGAATTGGCGGAGACTAAAACGAAGTAATCTGCCAGCGAGGAGAGTTCACGCAGGTCAAGCACTTCGACATCTTCGGCTTTCATGTCGCGTGCAAAGCGGGCGCAGTTGAGGGCGAGTTCTTCACCAGAAGGAGTGCTCATAAATTGGAGAGAAAAAAATGCTGAACTTAACTTAGCTTAACTGAGAGTTTTTGCAGGGCGAAAATCTCCCACGGCGGTGAATTCTACACGGCGGAGGTGCGGGCTACGGCGATGCTCAAAGAGGTAGAGCCCTTGCCAAGTGCCACAAAGAAGACGGCTCTCGGAGACGGGAATGGTTTCGCTAGTGCGGGTTAAGGCCATGCGGATGTGGCTAGGCATGTCATCAGCGCCTTCGTGGGTGTGGGTGAACCAAGGGGTGTGCTCAGGAACCTGACGCTCAAACCACTCTTCCAAATCGGCGCGTGCGCTGGGGTCGGCATTTTCCATGAGCAACAAGCTGGCGCTGGTGTGGGCAAGGAAAGCGCAAATGAGGCCATGCTCGAGCTGGCTGTCGCGCAAAAATTGCTCCAAGAGGGCATCGAGGCTGTAGGTGCCCTTGCCGTGGGTGCTGAGCTCTACTGAGCGGCGGAAGGTCATAAACCAGAAAGGTCTTGAGCGGCTCCAGTTCCTACTCCGAGATAGAAAATTAAGTCATCTTGGGCGATTTCTTTGCCCGCTTCTGAGCGAGAATCCGAGTGGATATCTGCGATATAGAAGGTGCGAGTTTGGCCATTGCTATCACTTTCTTGTTCTCGTCTGGTGATGATGAGCTTGCCGATGAGCTCTCTTGAGCCGGCAATTTCGCGTGCTACGAGTACTTCATCATTGGAAAAGAGGTCAATGCCCTCAAGCGGCTCAATGGCGACAATGCTGTCTTCCACGGCGGCTACTAGACCAATGTGTTGCTCGCGCTGGAGACGCTCTTCGATGAGATCCTCTGTCAGTTGGTTGGGATTGATGGGCGGCGGAGGTAGTAGGCCACTCGCATCGGTCAATGGGTCTAATCCTTGAGTGAGATTGTCCATGCCATCATCGCTGAGAACAGAATTGTCGGCAAGAGAGCTGGGTAAGTCATTTCCGCCGATGCTTGGCCCTGGAGTCTCTGCGGCGTTTTCTGGACTAGTCTCTGGCAGAGAGGAGCTGCTTTCCATGGCAGCGTAGGCATCTTCGATACTACTGGGCGTGGAGCTGGCTAGGGGCGCATTCGCAAGAGTGTTTTCTAGTTGCTCTAGTTTTTCTTGTTGGGCTGTGAGCAATTCATTTTGGGCACTGATTTCTTCACTGAGGATGGTAGTTTCATAGATTCTGGCTGCTGCAAGGCCAAGGAGGAGAATGAAACAAAGGAAAAGCAGCAGACGAATCTGTAAGTGGACTGCGGATGAGCGAGCTTGAGACATAGGCAAGGTAAACGCGGCAAAGGAACAGAAGAAACTTGTAGTATGCCTTATTTCGCCAGAAATTGAAAGCAAAAAGTGAGTTTAGGGTAAGTTTGCTTCTTTCGGCTACAGTTTTTTAAGTTCAAGTTTCTGCCTACGGTAGTTGGGAATTAGGCTGTGTCTTGTGAGAATTAGCTTTTTCTCCAAGCTGGGCACAGTCTTGCTTAAAAACTATAAACTACTCGATTTTTCTATCGAAAGCTTAGCTTCTTCGATAGAGGCCAAACGAGACCAAAGGCGGCGATGGAAAGCACGCTAGCAATCAGCGCTGGGATGGTTTGGCCGTAGATCCACCAGCCCGTGGCAAACAGAGCGCCAAAAATGGCCACGCAGCCTAAGAGCATGCAGAGCATGCCAAGCGGAACATCCCAAGCGCCCTCGCCCTCAGTCAAGTCAACTCCTTCATGCTTCGCGCGTTCAATGACGGGCTTCCAGCCTGGACCACCAGGTTTTACTTTCTGATAGAATGCGTAGAGGGTTTCCTTGGTGTCTGCTGGCGTGAGGAAGGTTGCCGCTACCCAGCTTGCGGTGGTAAGGATGACCCCAAAGACCATTTTCATCCAGCCTTCCCAAGCTCCCACGAAGGGAATGGAGAGGCGTCCTTGGCCTTCGAGATAAAACAGGGTGGCAATGATCAGGGAAACAATCATCGCTACAATTTCGGTCATCGCGTTTATTCGCCACCAGAACCAGCGCAGGATGTAAATTGCCCCCGTGCCCGCACCCAAGAGGAGTAGCAAATCAAAGACTTGAGTGGCTCCTTCAAGAACCAAGCCCAAGCCGCCTCCCAGGGCTAACATGACCACGGTGGCGAGCCTGCCCACACTCACGAGCTGCTTTTCACTGGCTTTGCGGTTGAGAAAGCGCCCATAAAAGTCATTGACCACGTAGGAAGCGCCAAGGTTAATTTGAGTCGACATCGTGGACATGTACGCAGCGAGCAGGGAGGCAGCAATGAGCCCGAGCAAGCCTGTTGGAAGCTGGGTGAGCATGGAGGGGTAGCCCAAGTCGGAGGCCAAGCGCTCGACGGCAACAGCAGGCGAGGCAATAGCCATAGCCACAAGTTTTTCGGTGGTGAGAACATCGGCCAAGGCACCGTCTGCTCCTCGCTCAATGGCCAAAAATGCAAGAGTTTTGACCTCAAGGCTTTCAGGGTTTTCTTTCACTGTGCTGAGAACACGGTGGAGCTCGGTATCGCTTTTTCCGCCTTCACCAGTTTTGATTTGCATGTTAATTGCCTTTTGTAGTGAGGAAATCTCGGCAGAACCAATGTGAGCTACGCGCTCTTGCGCGCCTTCGCCAATGATGAGTTGGTGATTGCTCAGACCCACTTTTGCAGGGAAGAAGACCAAGGAAGCTAAGGCAATGATGATCCAGGGCCAGGGACGCAGGGCATAATGAGCCAAGTTAAACAGGAAGGTAGCTCCCACGGCATTGCGCTCGTCTTTAGCAGAAAACATCCGCTGGGCGATGTAGCCACCGCCACCTGGCTCTGCCCCTGGGTAGTAGGAAGCCCACCACTGCACGGCAAGGGGAACGAGCAGCACGGGAATCCACTTCTCAGGATTGCTAAAGGAGGGAAACAAATTGGTGAGCCCTTTCACTTCCGCATGATTGAGCAAACCCTCAAGACCCTCGACTTGGGGTTGATTGAGCACCCAAATTGCTGCCCAGACAGCCCCGACCATGGCCAAACCAAACTGGACAAAGTCGGTGAGAACAACTCCCTTCAAGCCGCCCAAGGAGCTGTAAGCCATGACCACCACACCGCAGACAAGTACGGTAATCCAACCATCGATACCCAGAACAACCTCGCCAAACTTCACAGCGGCCAAAGTCACCATGCCCATCACCACCACATTAAAGACCATGCCTAGGTAAATGGCGCGGAATCCACGCAGGAATGAAGCAGGTTGTCCCGAATAGCGTAGCTCGTAAAACTCAACATCGGTGAGCACGCCTGAGCGCCGCCACAGCTTGGCAAAGACGAACACGGTGAGCATGCCCGAGAGCAAAAACGCCCACCAACCCCAGTTGCCTGAAACTCCATTTTCACGAATCAAGCCCGTGACTAAGTTGGGGGTGTCGGTCGAAAAAGTCGTCGCCACCATGGAAACCCCCAACAGCCACCACGGCATGTTGCGGCCACCCACAAAGAAGTCCTCGGTACTTTTCCCAGCCTGTTTGCTCACCGCCACCCCGATGCCCAAGGTGACAAGGAAGAAGAGACCGATAATGGCGTAATCCAGCCCCGCAAGGTGAGCTTGGGCGAGCAAGAGAAAATCAGACATAGAATTTAAGTGGGCGCAAAAAGTGAGGCGAAGCTAAGACAATGTAAGCTTCTTGCCTTAGCTGAGATGAAAATTGTGCAGGAAAATTCCTTTTATTGCAATGAAAAACTTAGCGTCGCTCATTAAATTAACTTGTAAGGAAATTTGACTAGAAAAATCTGCCTCACACCAAACGTCCATGATTTCTCCTAATTCTTCTTCATCTACTCAGACCAAAGCCTCTGATCGCTTCGTCCAAGCCCTCGAAGCGGAGGGGGTGGAATTTGTTTTTGCTGTTCCGGGCGAGGAAAACCTGGATATGCTCGAATCTCTGCGTGAGTCCTCCATTGAGTTAATCCTCACCCGTCATGAGCAGGGGGCGGCCTTTATGGCTGCAACCTACGGACGGCTCACGGGTAAGGCGGGGGTTTGTATGGCAACTTTGGGTCCGGGGGCGACGAATTTTGCGACTCCAGCGGCTTATGCGCATTTGGGTGCTTTTCCGTTGGTGATGATTACGGGGCAAAAGCCGATTAAGAAATCCAAGCAGGGGCAGTTTCAGATTATTGATGTGGTCGGGCTATTTGAGCCTATTTGCAAGCTCTCTAAGCAAATCGTCCACGGCAATACGATTCCTGCTTTGGTGCGCGAGGCCTTTCGCCGTGCGGAGGAGGAGCGCCCGGGGGCTGTGCTCTTGGAATTGCCTGAAGACATTGCCGCCGAGCCGACCGATGCGCCGATTATCCCGCGCCATGCCCGCCATTACGCCGTTGCCGATGATGCTGTTTTGGAAGAGGCCGCAGCCCTTATCAAGCAGGCAAAAATGCCCTTGGTGCTCTTGGGTGCGGGGGCAAACCGCAAGGAGGCGCGCTCGGCGCTCTCGGACTTCGTCGAGCAAACTCGCATTCCGTTTTTCAACACTCAGATGGGCAAGGGCGTGATTGATGAGCGCTCTGAGCTGTTTCTGGGTACAGCGGCCTTGTCCACGGGTGATTACTTGCATTGCGCCATTGATCGTGCGGATTTAATTATCAATGTCGGTCACGATGTGGTGGAAAAGCCGCCCTTTTTTATGGAGGAGGGCGGCAAACAGGTGATTCACGTCAATTACAAGTCTGCGGTTGTTGATCAGGTCTATTTTCCACAGATCGAAGTTGTTGGTGATTTGGCGCGCTCGATTAGCCGCTTGGGTGAGAAGCTCAGCGATGGAAATCAGAGCGTGGGCTTGGAGTTTGATCGCTCGTACTTTGAGCGCATCCGCGCCGAGGTTGAGGCTCATTTAAGCGAAGGCATTGATGACGAGCGCTTCCCACTCATTCCCCAGCGCGTCGTTGCGGACACCCGCCGTGTGATGGGAGACGCGGACATCATTGCACTCGATAACGGCGTTTACAAAATCTGGTATGCGCGCAACTACAAAGCCCACCAGCCCAACACCGTTTTGCTGGACAATGCCTTGGCGACCATGGGCGCGGGCTTGCCCTCGGCGATGATGGCAGCAATGCGCAATCCTGACAAGCGGGTGATGGCCATTTGCGGCGACGGTGGCTTTATGATGAATAGTCAGGAGCTAGAAACTGCGGTGCGCTTGGGGCTGAATTTGGTCATTACTGTGCTCAACGACAGTGCCTATGGGATGATTCGCTGGAAGCAGGCGCACATGGGCTTTAATGACTGGGGTCTGGAGTTTCAGAATCCTGATTTTGTCCAATATGCGCAGAGTTACGGCGCATCAGGTCATCGGGTGAGCGCCGCAGCTGAGCTGCTGCCTACCTTTGAAAAAGCCTTTGCCACAGGCGGTGTTCACCTCATTGATGTGCCGGTGGATTACTCCGAAAATCAGCGAGTGCTCATTGATGAGCTGGAGCAAAAAACTTGCTTACTTTGATTTTCTAAAGCCTAGCTATTGATAGTTTTCCTAGCCTCTGGGCTTATCTCCGAACAAAGCTTGCAGCTTTTGCCAAAGACCACTGCCCACCATTTCATCGGCAACTTCGATGAGGTGGCGAATGAGCTTGAGCAAGTCAGCGCTGCCTTGCCAGTGTTTGAGCAAAATGCGCTCATCGATGTGGTTTAAGAGTTGGTTGAGCACATAGGCCGCTAGGGCAATGTCCTCAACATAGCCCGCAGGGCCGATGATGCCCTCGGGCAAAAAGTCCAGTGGGCTAAGCATGTAGGCAATCACCGCGCCTAACTTGGCCTTGTGCTTGGCAGAGATTTCTGCATCGAGCATGAGTGAGCTTAGCAAGTGGAGTAGATCAGGGAAAAGCAGGATGCTATCAAGCCAAACCGAACTTTGACCATCCGCGCTCCCCGCCCAACGGGCAAGACGGGCGCGAAGCTGTTGGTAGAAGCCAGGTTTTTGATGGTGGTTGAGGGGGGCGAGTTGGTTCATGTCAAAATTATTTCTAAAACTGCGTTTTTTAATGATCTGCTGCTTTTCTCGTGGAGGGCAGAGAGTTTTTTTCGCTTACCTTCATGAGCAGATCGGAGTTGAGTTGCATTTTATTACCTTGCGGGTCTTCTCGTAACATCTCAAACTCGGAGGAACTCTCCATGCTGGTGCTAGTTTCGATGAAATGGACTAGATCGCGCTCGACACGAGTCGTGAAACTGCCCTGAGAGTTAGACGTGGTCTCTTCATCAGAACTAAGATTAGTGACGCTAAACTCTCCTCGAAGCTCTAGTACCGCATAGGGAAGATGGTTTATTTCTTTGAGTTCGAGAAATTCAATTACTAAGGATTTGAGTCTGTATTCACCCTGATTGACGAGTTGAACTTGAGTAATCCATTTGCTTAAGCTCTCTAATTCTTGCTGCTCCAAACTCCAGATTTCCCCCACGGTTCTGGGGGTTTTTCCATAGCTTAACTCATCTGCCCTCCAGGGATTTGCTTGCTTTTGGGCGCGGTATTCTTTGATTAGATCTTCGATAAACTGGGCTTGCTCAGGGCTTGGTTGAATTTCTGCATTTTCAAAGCTTATAAGCGGCTCTTGCCCGCTCATGTCGATGAGCAAGGCTTGACCCTGCAAGAGGTCTGGCTCGGTTTCTTTGTATTCTTCTCCTTGAATGATCGAGGTGTTTTTTTGCGAGTTTTTGCGTTGATAGCGAATTATGGAGGCTGGAAGATTTTCAATGGTTTTGCTAATGACTCGTTTACCTTTCGTAGTGCCTTGGACTGGTTCAAAATTTGGCGCCGGTGAGAAAAACTTGAGAATTCCGTTTTGATGCTCGGTAGTGGAGACTTCCTCGCTGCGGTAACCAACTTGCCTACTTGGGTGAGCTTCTGCAATCAAGTCTTCGGGGAGAAGGTGGTACTTTTGGGTGGGATCAAGATTGAGTTCTTCGTGACTCAAGCCGCTTGGGCAGAGGGGCAAAAGAATTGCGAGCAGCAGGCTTAGGCTGCCTCTCGGGGCTGGAGGAGGGAAGTTCATGAGGGCGTACTTTTAAGTTTTGGCTGACTATTCTGGAGTGGATGGCAGAGTTCTGGTTTCTTTACTGCTGACTAACAAAGGGGACTCAATTTTGGTTTCAAGGCCCTGCTCCATCTCGCTAAGCATCTGATGGGTTCCCTTCATGGTGTATTCGGTGGAGGAGTCAATGAAATTTTCTAAGTCTCGTTCAATGCGCATGCTAATTTTACCTTTCTCGATGAGAATGGTGTCTTGCTCTTCGTAGTGGAAATTGTTGCTCAAGGATGACTCTAGCTTGAGAATGGCGTGAGGGGTGCCCTCAATATCAATGACTTCCACAAACTCTAGCTCAGCTGAATGTATTTCGTAGTCTCCTTGATCCACTAAATAAACTTGGCTTAACCACTCAGCGAGTTCTTTGCGCTGGGTTTCATCAAGTGACCAACGATCTCCGACTTGGCGTTCTTGAGTACCGTAGAGCAATTGCTCTTCTGTCCAGGGGTTGAGATTTTTACGGGCTTGGTGCTCTTTTTTAAGGAGCTTCATGTGCCATTGTTGAGCAGCATCAGGCTCTCTTTGATTTTCAAAATTGACCGAGGGGACTGCGGGCTTCATATCAATGATGAGTGGCTTGCCGGAGATCGAATCTTCCTCGCTCTGTTTGGTTTCCTGCCCATCAATGATGACTTTTGATTTGCGATTGATGTTCATCAGGCAACGAATCTGGGAGTCTTCCAACACCTCAAACTCTCTTGTCCCGACGCTTTTGGCCTCGTAACTGCCTTCGGCAAAATGATTCACGCCTTCATCATTGATGGAGTAAATAATCGTTCCCTCAAGGTGCTCGGTAGTGGTTGTGCCCTTGAGTTGAAAGCCGATTTGTTTGCTGGGGTGGTTTTCTGGGCTTAAGTCTGCGGGGAGAAGGCGGTAGGATTCTTGAGCAAGCGCAGCACTGCAAAGTGCGGCAAGGAAGAGACCAATGCGAAGGGGGATGAGGGATTTCATAAGATTAGTTGAATTTTATTCAGGAATCTGCGCGGCTTGCTGGGCTTGGGCTTGGTTGCCGCTTGCTTGGATAAAGACGAGCATGTGGTGGGGCAAGAGTTGGAGTGCATCTCCGGCATCAAAGAGTTGATTTTTGTGGGCAAAATCCGTGCTTTCTTCGGCGGTGTCTAGCAGCAGCTTCCAGCGCACTTGGCCTGCTTGGCCGGGGAGGATGAAGTTTTGCTCTACATGATCTGCACTAAAGAGAAGCAAAAAGCTGGGGTCTCGGCTTTCTGTGCGCCAGCGATGTTTGCTGGTGGCGGGAATGCCAGCAAGCAGTAAGGCCACGCTGTGAGACTCAGGATTGTTCCACTCTTGCTGGCTCATGACTTGGCCCTGGGCATTAAACCAGCGTGCGTCGCGGGCTTGATTGCCAGAGAGGATGCCGCCGTGCAAGAAGCGGCGGCGGCGAAAGGCGATGTGCTCACGGCGCAGTTGGGCGACTTCACTGGTGAAATTGCGCAAATTTTGGGCATGGAGGTCTTCGTCCCAATGCAGCCAGAAATCGGTATTGTCTTGGGCGTAGCCGTTGTTGTTACCTAGCTGAGTGCGGTTGCGCTCATCACCCATCAAGAGAAAGGGCGTGCCTTGGGAGAGGAAGAGCGTGGCAAGCATATTGCGCTGGCGGCGGCGGCGCAGCACGTTTACTTCCATGTCTTTGGTTTCGCCCTCGGCTCCGGAGTTCCAGGAGAGGTTGTGGGATTCTCCATCGCGGTTGTCTTCGCCATTGGCGAGGTTTTGTTTGTGGTGGTAGCTGACTAAATCGCGCAAGGTAAAGCCGTCATGACTGGTGATGAAGTTGACGGAATTTTGCGGAATGCGCGCGCCGTAGTAATCTCGTGAGCCGGTGAGGCGGGCGGCAAATTCGCCCAAGTTGCCCGGCTCGCCACTCCAGAAGCGGCGGGCACTGTCACGGTATTTGCCGTTGAGTTCATACCACGGGGTGGGAAATCCACCGACTTGATAGCCAAAGGGACCAATGTCCCAAGGCTCGGCAATCATGCGCGCGCGAGCCAGCACGGGGTCTTGGGCGATGGCCTTGAAAAAGGCGGCTTGGCGGGTGAAACTGCCAGCGGGGTCACGCCCCAAGGTGGCGGCCAAATCAAAGCGGAAGCCGTCCACGCCCATGCGCTCCACCCAGTAGCGCATCGAGTCCATGACCATTTGCAGGCAGCGCGAATGACTGGTGTCGAGGCTGTTGCCCGTGCCGGTGAAGTCTTGGTCATAGCGGGGCTTGCCAAAGGCTTGGCGGTAGTAGGCATTGGAGTCGAGCCCGCGAAAGCTTAAGGAAAAGCCGCCGCCTGCGCCGTGCTCGCCGCTGTGGTTGTAGACGACATCGAGGATGACTTCGATGCCCGCGCTGTGCAAGGCTTCGACCATCTGGCGAAATTCTTGGACTTGCTCCAGCGGGTCTTGGCTGGCACAAAAACGCGGGTCAGGGGTAAAAAAGTTGATGCTCTGGTAGCCCCAGTAGTTGCTGAGGCCTTGGCTGCGTAAGAAGAGATCATCCACGCGTAGGTGAATGGGCATGAGCTGAATGGCAGTGATGCCGAGATCCTTCAAGTAGGCCAGCGAATTTTCGTGAGCGAGGCCGGCGAAGGTGCCGCGCAGTTCCTCGGGCAGGTAGGGGGCGAGTTGGGAGAAGCCTTTGACGTGGGCTTCATAGATGATCAGATCCACTTCGTCTAGGCAGGGGAGTTGCGTGGCTGGTACGGGTTCAGGCAGCGGGGCAAGAATCGAGCGCGGCACGACCGCGGCACTGTCGAGATTATCTGGCAGGAAGTAATGGCCGTCTGCTTGCCAACTTGCGGTGTGTTGGGCAGAATGGCCGAGAACCTCGCCGCTGACTGCGCGTGCGTAGGGATCAAGCAGGAGTTTTTTCGGGTTAAACCACTCGCCCGCATCGGGATTAAACGGGCCGTGAACGCGCAGGCCGTAGGGTTGGCCTGGCTCGATTCCCGTAACGGCACCATGCCAGAGGTCGCCACTGCGGTGGGGGAGGCGAATGCGAGCGATTTCTTTTTGGTGATCTGCTCTGTCAAATAAGCAAAGGTCAACTGCATGTGCTTGGGCAGAGAAGACGACAAAATTCCAGCCGCCAGCAACTTCGCTAGCTCCCATAGGCCAAGACTGGCGCAGCGGTAAGAGGTGCATAAGGGGTCAAAGATCGGAGGCGCGTGCAGAGATATCTGCTTCTTTGGCTAAGAACCGATGGCCAAGCCTTGGGCGCAACTGGTTTTTTTACCCTAAAGAGCGCGAAAGGGCAGAAAGGGAAGCGCCAACTGCCAACTTAAGGAACCTCTGATTAATTGCTGTGAAATTATTTTGCCCGAAGTTTTTGCCTGTCGAGGCGCAAAGACGAACGCGTGCTCCAATGATTCGCAGGAGTTTTTGCGGGCGGAGAGAGGCGAAAAAATCGGGCAAAATAATTCATCTTGAATTGATCAGAGTTTCCTTAAACTCTACATCCGATTCGCCCCCGCCTCCGCTAGCTCAGAGCGCTCGCCTTTGGCCAAGTCTATGTGGGCAACGAAGGGTAAATTGCGCATCCGCTGACGAGTGTAAACCAGCCCATTGGAGCGCGCATCGACGTAAGGATTGTCAATCTGCGCAGGGTCACCGAGCATGACAATTTTCGAACCTCGGCTCATGCGCGTGACGATGGTTTTGGCTTCCAGCGGGGTGAGTTGCTGAGCCTCATCGAGCACGAAGAAGCGATTCGGAATCGAGCGCCCGCGAATGTAGGCAAGCGCCTCAACTTCCACTAAGCCTTGATTGACTAATCCCTCCCACGGGCGGCCCTGATTTTGCTCTGCTTGCTGAGATTGTTGCTTGCCCTGCTTGCGGCGCGGGCCGTTGTTGCCTCCCGCATTAGGGCTTAGGAGTAACTCAAGTGCATCAAAAACTGGCTGCATCCATGGCTGCATTTTTTCTTGCAAAGTGCCGGGTAAAAAGCCGAGTTGCTCACCCATGGCCACCACGGGACGGCTGACGGTGAGGCCATTGTAGCTGCGAGCAAAGACTTGGCTGAGGGCACAGGCGACGGCGAGTAAAGTTTTGCCTGTGCCTGCCTGCCCAAAGCAGGTGATGAGTGTAATTTCTGGGTTGAGCAAGGCATCAATTAAGCACTGCTGGCCGAGGTTGAGCGGCTTGAGCGAAGCTCCACCTGGAATGCGCACGGCCTCGGGTACTTGTAGGCGAGTGAACTGCCCGTCGCCGATAAATCGCGCCGGCATGGTTTGCTTGGGGCCTGCTTGCAAAAGCACATACTGGTTTGCATTGAGTGTAGCTTGAGGGATGTCCTCTAGCTCCAAACTGCCTGAGGAACTGAAGCGTTGCAGCGCGTTGGGGTCTACGGGGATGGCGTGGATGTCGCGGCGGCGTACGCTGGATTCATCAACTTTATCGGAGAGGTAATCCTCGGTGGTAATGCCCAAGGCGCGGGCTTTGAGCTGTAAGTTTAAGTCCTTGGTCACCAAAATGACGGGGGCTTTGTTGTGGTGATCGAGCAGCATAGTGCAGGCCAAAATGCGGTGATCAGCGCGGCTGCGATCGGGAAAGAGGCGGTGGAATTCCTGCAAGTTTTTTGGCTCAGAGCCTTCGGCGCCAGGGTCAAAAACGACCAGACGCAGTGTGCCGCCGCCCTTGGTGGGTAGGCCGTTGGTGACCGCATCTCCGCTAGTGCCCTCAAACATTTCGGTCAACTGGCGATGCACGGCGCGGGCGTTGGCTCCACGCTCGTTTTGCTCGTTCTTGAAGCGATCTAACTCGGAGAGTACATCGACGGGAATACAGACATGGTTGTCGACAAAGCGGTTGAGGCAGCCCGGATCGTGCAGCAGTACATTGGTATCGAGGACGAAGTTTTTACCAACTTCGGCGGGTGCACGCAAACCACGGCAACCGCGCACGGCGGGGGAGCGTTTGGCAGTTTTTGAAGCGGCTTTGGCTTTCTGGCTGAGTTCGTCGGAGTCTTCAAATAGACCACTTTGGTGAGCGGTCTCAAGGGTTTTGGGCATGGAGTTAGAAGTCAAGATAAAGTTTGGAACGGAGGGGAGAGTGGATGTCTTTTGTGTCTTATTTGCCCAAGTAGTTTGGACTTCTTAAGTAAATCAGAAAAACCGCCTGAGGGAAAGCTTTTTTTCGCAACAGATTTGTTACCTGCCTTGCGCAGAAAAAAACTTGCTTTTTCCTCACAATAGGTGATGTTGTAAATCCTCTTTTCCAGGCTGGCTCAATCAGCATCACTTGGCTTTTTCTGAGCTTCTCATTTAGCTTTTCTCTTTTTCCTTTAATTTTTATGTCTCAGCACAACAGTCTCAAATCATCTGGTGGTAGCGGCGGCGGCAACCGCACCGTACTCAAGCGCGGTGAGCGCGTCAAGTTGCTCCAAAAGCGCGGGCAGTGGGAGGAAGGTCGCAGCCCCATTGGCTTGCCCAAAACTACCCCGGAGGCCTAATCACCTCAACTTTTGAATTTTACTTCAAGCGCTTCCTTTGCTTAAGGGAGGCGCTTTTTTTGTCCTAGTTTCATGTCCTCTTCTGACTCTGAGCGCATCAATAAATTTCTCGCCCGTTGCGGGTTGGGCAGTCGCCGTGCTTGCGAAGATCTGGTGCGGGATGCCCGTGTTCAGCTTGATGGGGAAATTGTCACCGAACTTTCCACCCAAGTTCACCCCGATCAAGAAGTGCGCGTGGATGGCAAGCTCGTCAAAGCTGCCGAGACACTCACCATAGCCTACTACAAACCTGTGGGTCTGCTTTGCTCTCAGGGTGACCCCCAAGGCCGTGAAACCATTTACGATGCCTTGCCAGCGCGGCTGCATCAGCTTCACTACGCGGGGCGCTTGGACAAAGAAAGCGAGGGCTTGCTGATTTTGACCAGTGATGGTGAGCTTTCGAGTAAAATTACTCATCCGCGTCACGAAATTGAAAAAGAGTATCTGGTGACTCTTAGTTCTGCGTTTGACCCGCGCCAACTTGCGGCCTTGTTGGAGGGTATACGCCTTGAAGATGACTTTGGTCGCTCTCAGCTTGCCCGCGCCCATGATGCGGAAATTCTCAGCCCAAGGCGCTTGCGCTTGGTGCTCAAGCAGGGCTTGAAGCGTCAAATTCGTGCGATGATGGCTGCACTCGGCTACCGCGTGAAACGCCTGGTGCGCGTTCGCATTGGAAAACTTAACCTAAAGCAGCTCAAAGAGGGGCGTTGGCGCACTTTAGGGGCGCAGGACTTAGAGGCTTTGACCAGCGCTGGTTCACCAACGCCTCGCCAAGGCTCAAACAAGCGTGACACTCAAGCACGCGCCTCAAGGCGCAGCGGAGCCAAATTTCGTGCTCGCGAGCAAGCTCAGAAAGAAGCCGACGGCAACGCCCGCTCTCGCCGTCATCCGAGCAAGCGCCCTACCCGCAACAGCTTTGTGAAAAACCGCAAGGCAGGGGCTAAGCGCTGGAAGCGGCATTAGGATTTGGCCTCAAACTCCTTTGAGTTCATGCAAAGCGCTCATTATTTACTCGATCTTGCCGCCTTGGAGCGCAATGCGCGCCAGCTTGCTGAGGTGGCTGAGGCCTCTGGTGCAACTATCGTGCTGGCACTCAAAGCCTTTGCTTGCCCACCCGCATTTGATGTTCTTAGGCCTCATCTTGCAGGTGTTTGTGCTTCAGGACTCTGGGAAGCGCGTCTTGGAGCGGAAGAATTTGGCGCTCAGGTCATTACTTGCGCTCCCGCGTATCGTGAGCAGGACATGGAACAACTTGCGCAGATCAGTACCAAGTTAGATTTCAACAGCCTTGCCCAGTGGCGGCGCTTTGGCGCGCAAGTTCAGGCACATCCTCGCTACCAAAGCGGAGAATTGAGTTGTGGATTGCGCATTAACCCGGGGATTTCAACCCAGAACGGCAACTCGCTCTATGATCCTTGTGCGCCTGGAAGCCGCTTGGGTGCTTCTCTTGATTCGCTGCAAAGTGCTTTGGCAGAAGAGTTTCAAGGCTTGAGTGGACTGCACTTTCACAGTCTTTGCGAGCAAGGGTTGGATGCGCTGCAGGCGACCCTAGGCCACATCGAAAAGCACTTTGCTTCGTACTTGGCTGCGGACTGGTGCCAAAGTGTGAATTTTGGTGGCGGGCATTGGATTACCAAGCCTGATTACGATCGAGAGGGCTTGATTGAGCTGATCCGTGCATTTCGCGAGCGCTGGCAGATGGAGGTAATCTTGGAGCCGGGTGAGGCGGTGGCGATTCACAGCGGTAGTTTGCGCACCCGCGTGCTTGATGTGATGCAGAGTGGAGAGATTCAGGTGGCTATTTTGGATATTTCCGCCACTTGTCACACTCCTGACATTCTGGAAATGCCCTATCGGCCTGAAATTAGTTTGCTTGATGAAGCACGGGAAAGGCAGCAATTCGCTGGTGCTGGTGAGCAGTTTGCTCACCGTTATCGCTTGGGTGGAATGACTTGCTTGGCGGGGGATGTTTTTGGTGATTACAGCTTTGAGCGCCCGCTGCAAGTCGGCGATTGGCTACAGCTCGAAGACATGGCGCATTACACCTTGGTGAAAACCACTACGTTTAATGGCGTGGCTCATCCTGCGATTGTGCTTCAACACCCCGATGGACGACAAGAAACTGTGCGCGAGTTTGGTTATGAGGATTTTCGTGCTCGTTTGGGTTAAATCTTAAGCGGCAGGCGCTGGCTGCTCGCGGGAAAGGTGAGGTTGCCTGTTGGAGCTTTTTTGCTTGGGATGGTAGCTGTTGAATGATATAGTTTGAGTATGAAACAGTGCCATTCTCAGGATTTACACTGGCTTTTGCTTGCTTTGCCCTTGCTGTTGTTGGCAATTGGATCTTTGAGTTCGTGGGTGATTCAAATCGTTACTTGGATGGTGAAGCTGGAACTGAGCTTGCCTTTGTTGCTGTTGAGCTTGGGCTTACTTTTTGGTGGCTTTGCCTGGCGGCACAAGCGGGCTTGTTGAGGATTGCTTTGGGCTTGGCTCGCTAGCTTGTGGTTTTTGCTTTTGTTTGATTGGCTTAGCTCATTTTCGCGGACAGGAATGTCCGCGCTCCCTTGACCTACTTCGGCTCTTTGATTTCCATGAGCATTTGGGAGTTGGTGGGGAAGCGCTTCATGATTTGCACGAGGCGCTCCATGGCCTGATCTGGCCACATGCCTGCCAATCCTCGGCGCAAGAAGTGAATTTT
>JAOXNJ010124334.1:0-11299 GCA_028566655.1 Metis holothuriae
GCTACAGCTGGGGCAGCCACAAGTTGCGTCGCGATCCGCGGGGTCATTAAGTCATTATAGGGGTAATTAGGTGATGGTCGCTCGGAGGGTAAAAAGTTGTGCTAATCATGGCGAACATGTGTGTAGCGTGTTCTTTTCCGAAAACAATATTTTACTACAATGCTACTGAAGGAGGAGAAGCTACAGCTGGGGCAGCCACAAGTTGCGTCGCGATCCGCGGGGTCATTAAGTCATTATAGGGGTAATTAGGTGATGGCCGCTCGGAGGGCAGGTAGTGGATTTGGCAAAAAACACGCCCGCTGAGCAGCGCAGGCGGAAAGGGGGGGGGGTGCGGGCGCGCGTTTTGCGGGCGCGCGGCGGCGTCGGACTTTTGGGCGTGAGAGGGTTTTACGTTTTTCTATTTTTTCCCCCAAAAAAAGAGGTTTCAAAAAAGTAGCATGTATAAAATGTTTATTTTCGTATTGTAATGCATTTGAATGAATAAAAACTATCGAAGGGGTTGTGTGTTTTATTAGTGGCTAATGTATTTATTTAACAAGTTGGAGGGATGGGGGATGCGTGGCGGTTGCGAGACACCAACGACACAAACACACACTCCTACCGCATATGGCAATGCTAGTGGTGGGATAACTGAACTCAAGCTGATCACGTGCTTAACCTAATGCCTGTATTGGGTGCTCCGATTCCGATACACAACTTCACAACTTGGTGTCTAGAAGGGGAGTACCTCACACTTGAACGCGATTGACACAACACGATTGGGCATAAATGAGAAGCACATTCGTTCGGGGTGTACGTACATGGAACATTGATGTGATAGAGAAAGAACATATTACGAATTGGCATGACTCATGAAATGAATGGAAACTTCAGTGATCGAATACACACATTACTTGACAGTCAGATTGACACATGGACATTATATACAACACTTGATCTCTTTTTGTCTGTTTTCGAGTTTTGTGAATATGAACATGTTACTGCGTGTTCTCGAGGCGCAGCGAGACACCAACTCGACCGCCGACATGACTGCTTGAGACTGCCCTGTAAAAAGAGAGAATAATCAGATAGCTGCAAATAGTGAAGAACATGATTAGCTAGACTCTGAGCTCGGGAGAATCTCTACGGCCCTGTGCTTCCTGACTATGCGGTCTAGTTCCAGTGTGAAGTCATTCAAGTATTGTATTAACGCGTGCTTGATGAGGTGCATGAAGGCCTCTTTGCGTGGGGGCGTAGTCTTTTGTCCTTTGTCCAGAAAGCCTTCTAGTAGTGTGGTGATTTGTGTGAACGTCAAGAGTGAGATGTAAGTGTCCTGCTGCTGGTCCTTGGGTAGGTCTTCTAACAGCGCGTTGAATCTAGTGAGTATGTGTTTGAGCAAGACAACCGTCGTACCTATGGTGTCAGACGGATGGGGCTGCCAATGCTTGAGGATGTCAATGGGGTTGTTGTCTGGTGTCGGCTGCCTAGCTAGTCCCTCGTCGAAAGGCAGCTCGTATCTAATGTGACTACGTCGCTCTACCTCTAGTTCAGTCAGTTTGCTCTCTACGTTCCTGATGCAGTCGATGTTCTCTAACTGCACTAGCGCGTCTTCGTCCGTGGCCGTCTTGAGAATTGTCAGGGCTGTCTGGTCAACTTCTGCTCGAAGCAGATTGATGGCATTGTGCTCCTCGTCCTGGATGCCTGTGAAGGGGACCCTGGCCTGGAGCTTGTTGATCCTTGTCCTGATCCTGGCGATCTTGGAGAATGCTGTCCTTGTTCCGTGACAAAGGTACATCCTCGTGCCCTGGTAGATCTCATGAACTTCGCGTTCTGGGATACTCTCCAGATGTCTGATGATGGCATACTGGAGAATCCTGAAGCGATGTTCACAAGCTGGCAGTGCTGCAACCCTGAGGTAGTGGGTGATGTAGGTCTTGGTCTTCCTGGCCAGTCCTCCGAGGACGGACGTCAGGGAATCCTTGAGCCTGTCGATCTCCACCGCGATCCTCGGGTTCTTGAGCCTTGGCACACTGGCAATGAGTGCCTGGCAGATGTCGAGAAACTGCACCAGCCTTAGGAATGGGTTGGCATGACCCATCGAAGGCTGCAAGGTGGTGAAGTAGGCCAGCGCAGCACTCCTTATGACCGATTGTGTGGTCTTGTTCTGAGGTGTCGTCGTAGGTCTGTCAGCCGTGTCTACATGCACCGTCTGCGTGTGGATGATGGGGCCCTCTCCCATGTAGGCTGTCCACTGCAGGTGGGGGGTGTCCTTGAAGACCTTGAGCGTGTCCAATCTGAACTGGCTGATGCTGTCTACTAGGTTGAGGTATGCCGGAGTCTTGTGGATGTAAAGGGTGTTGGGGAGCCCCGAGTCTGCTAACATGGTTGGCATGAGCATGGCAATCCTCTTCCTGAGAGTGTTGGCCTTGGTCTGCAGGGCGAGAACAATGACTCCACTCTTGGGCTGGATGGGAATGCCCATTAGAGCAATGGCCACGTTGTGTCGAAGCTGTGCCACAGTCGCCGCTCTCATGCCCTCCGAGACGATGAGCATCTTTTTGAAGTGGATGTACTCTAACAGATTGTTGACAGACTCGACGTGTCTGTATTTCTGTTCCAGTATGAACAGGTCATCAAGCACGAGCTTGATGTACATGTTCAACCTTTGCAGCGCCTTGTCACAGACTGCAACAACCTCATCTCGATGGAGGCCCACTTGGAATTCGGTTAGGTCCAGTACAATGGCTCCGATGTGCGCACGGTTGAGCCTGGCTCTTCTCATCAGGCTGTTGGTGCCTGCAAAGTTGATTGTGTCCAGAGCCTTCCAGAAGTCCATGGCGGCACAGATGGGGTCGAATCCTAGCTGGTTGCAGATGCTGATGAGACTGCGCTGTTGATGAATCGACTGAGCCATGGACCCAGTGAAGGTGATGGCTGTGGCTTTGGTGAGCAATCCACAGACTTCTTCCACTGGGAAGGTCACTCTGTACTTCTTCTCTGCTTGGTGCAGTACCTCCATGATGTGCTCGTGTGTCTTGACTACTGCCGGGGCGCCAGCAACGTCTAGGTCTTGTGATCCTGGGTACTGCTTGGTGACCAGCGTTCTCACCAGGTTCTCCATGACCTTGTGGACGTCCCTGAGGTTGCCCATGGGGTGGTCCTGTGGTAGAGTCTCAACTGCGTACATCAGGAGTGCCTTGATGTTCTTCACAGCCCTGTATCTGGGACCCTTCCATAGGCTGGACTCGTCATCGAGCCACACGACTTGCACAAGAGCCTTGACCAGTGGCGACGCGGGGTCCTTCTGACACTCTTCCTGGAGAGCCTGGATGAACTCTCTCATCTGCTTCTTGACAGCGTAAGTTGTCGGATGGTTAATGTCAAGTGTCTTGGTCTCTACCTGTCTTATCGTGTCCCTGTGAGCCTGCTTAACTTGCTCTGCCTTCTGTCTAATCTCCTGCGCTCCATCGTGCTGTTCTACTGCACTGACTATGTTGTCTACAAAGTCGTAGGACCTCAGAACCATGGCCGGCATGTTGGTTCTGGTCGCCAGCTCTGTCTGCAGAGCGTGTAGTTTGGCATCACAGCCTTTGGCGTCTCTAGTAATGACTAACTTGCCATCTACCTTCTCTACCTGCGGCACGTATTCTGCTGTCTCTATCAGTAAAGCCTTGTTGTTCTCGTCACCTGCCATCTCCCAGAGCTCAGAGTCAGCTGGAAGAAATTGATGAGAAATGAAACGACACGTTAGATCAGCGGGCACAAGCATGAAAGGAATTGAGCTGCTATGTTTGTAAAGGCCTGTGTCCTCATTCTTGACATTGTAGTCCTGGCGCTGGTAAAGTTGGCTGCTGGCGTAGCGACTGTTCGCAGGCAACATTTCGGGCTTGGTGATGTGGTGGTCCCCTGGGACCATCTGCCAGTCGCGTCCCTTGAACTGGTGCGCGTGCTCGGTGTGCACGTTGTAGAGACCGCGATGGAGGATCTCTCCGTGCCTGAGTCTCCTGGAATCACGCTCCGTGGTGATTTGATGCCACACGACTGACTTGGTGCCCTCGGACGGACGCCTGACGCAGATGTTGTTGTGCTCCCAGGTCCTCGGCCAGGAGTACTGCTGGTGCGGCTTGGCCGTAACTCTCCTGTAGGTGGGAGTGGCGAACTCTAGGATCACCCAGCGTTGCAACTTGAACTCCTCGGCACAGGCCTTGACCACCGTCTCGTGGATGTGAGCTATGTCGTGGACACAAGCCCACAGCCACGTGTCGGCGTTGCACTTGGAGTGAGGCTCCATGTGGTGCAAGATGTCGAGCATCTGCGTGCCGTAGACGATGAGTCCTTTGAGCGCCTCGATGTCACAGCGCTCCGTGGGACCCAAAGCAAACTGTTTCGGGACTGGAGGCATGTAGGCGTGGTGGCTGGTGCGCGCGTGGAGGTCCTGGATGAGCCTCTTCTGAACGTCCTGCCACGCCTTGAAGATGGTGATGGTGTAGGGGTGCGGGTTGTCCTTGTGCACGCCCTTGGACAGGTCGTCAAAGATGAGGTTGCCCATGTAGATGGCGGTGATGAGCTTGGAGTTGGGCAGGCCGACCTTGAAGGGGATGGTCCTGACGGGGAGATACTCTGGTTGCTGCGCCAACTGCTTGAGGAACCTGAGAACCTGGGAGTCCTCACGCAAATTGGCCGGGCACAAGTGCTCGGGAGCGAAGCCGCACGTCATGCTATCGGTCACGGCCATGATACTCAAGATAAGCTAAATAGGTGATGGATCAAAAAAAGAGTAATAAAGACGAAAAGATAAACGTGAAATTAAGTGCTAATATAGATATAATAGTATGCAAAGTGTTATGAGTTTTTTATGATTTTTTGGAGTCAGAGAAAATGTAGCTGAAGCGTAAGATTGGTGATGGCGGAGACGGAGGTGTTGATCGAAGGAATTTCGAAGAACGAGTGATTATAGCGTCGTTTATCAGTCCCCAGGTTAAAAAACCCACGCCACGCCAAGAGCGTGGTCACCTAAACTAGTAGTCCCTTGGGAGCGACCGGTTTGCTAACGGTCGCTTTTACCTGCTCACCCTTTTTTACCTGTCTAGCGTCCCTCGAGCGTCTCGTAAGATTTGTCCGAAGAATATAACAAAATTATCGGCAGAATTGTCTAATGATTGTGCGTTTTATTTCAAGGTGTACAGCGTTATTGACATGTATTTTTATATGTGTGTGCTACGTGTAATGGGCTGTGTGAGTGTACATGTGTTATAATGTGCTCAGCTTAGTTGGGGATGTCGATGGTGATGTCTACTTGGCTCAGCAACTGGACGTCAGTGTCCTCCGACCACTTGGAACTGCCGGCCTTGGGGCTGAATCTCTGCAAGCCTGAGGTGCTGGCTGAGGCCCTTGGTTGCCCATCTTGGTCGACCTCAATGACCGATGAGCTTCGTGAGCGGCTTGAAGTCGCGCTGGACTTGTTGGAGAACATTGACTCAGACGACTGGGCCGACTTGATCGAGGGCTCCTTGCCTGCTTCCAAGGTCTTCCATCTGGACTCCTGATTGGAGGGAAGTCCTCTGCACTCTTGTTCGGACTTGGAGGCCTCGTTGAGGGCCTCATGAGCCTCCTTGATGAGTCTTGTCTGCGCCTTGGACGTGGAGAAGATGAACCCATCTCCTGTGACCTGTCTCTGGTGATGGATGGCACAGCTCGTGATGATAGACTGCCTGAGAGTCTTGATGGCTGCTTCAATGGACATGATGTACGGGTCCATGCCCAAGGTGTACGCATGATGTGCGACATCCTCAGCTCTGAACAGCGAGACGAAAACTTGCATGCACAGAGCTTCATCGATATCAGCGCACACGGGCACCTCAGTTGGTGGGATCGGTGCTACTAGGGCTGTCACTAGATCGTCAGTCGCTGCAGTCAAGTAGTTGAGCACCCCCCTTCTAATGCTTGAGATTGAATTGTAAATCGCATTGGTCATTCTCTCTTCATCCTTGGGAATCGGAGGAGGTCTGACCGTCTGCTGTTGGTCATATAGGAGCATGGCGCACATAAAAAGCGCCCCATTTGGATCTGCCTTGTAGTAAGATGTGTAATTGTCCGTTTTTACTAATCCTAACTTAGTTATGTTCGTAGCGTACTGCATGACATGCGGCACAGCTTTCACCTCATTGGGGATCATCTGTGGCACGTCTCGTGGGTCGGTCATTGTAATTTACGAGTGGTGATGGTTATTCTAGCCTGCTTAGGAGGTAAGTGAGTTTTCGTGTCCTGGGCAGGAGTGGCTTGAACTCTAAGCGTGTGGGTGTTGCTAGTAGTCACGTCACTAGCCGTTGTGGTGGTCTCTTTGTCTTCGACTTCTGCCGGCTGTCTCCTCAGAAGTCTAAAATGTGGGGGCGGGTCGGCTCTGTTCAAGAAGGAAAGGGCAGAACATTTAGCCATGCACATTTTCACAACAAGGGCAAAGATGGAGACTGCAAGCAGTGTGACAGTGGTCGTCGATCCCACCACTACAGGCCAATCGTACTCATCATTCTCAAGCAACACACTCAAATCAATGGGCTCACTCTCATACACTTCAGGGGTCTCGACATCACTGTTGGTCTGTCTGGGCGGCTGGCTGATGGTGGGAGTGTGGATGGAGCAGGCGTCAGGCAGCTGAATGGTGCCCGTTCCCTGGAGCGTCATGTGCTCACCACAACTCAGGTGAACTTGCGTGTCCTCGGGGAAGAAGTACAGGTAGTTGTTGTCTCCTGTGTGCTTCATCTGTGGCTTGACGTCCGCTTGCGAGAACATGCAGTTGTGCAGGATCGGCGGCGTGATCCTCATGAAGAGAGCCTTCTCACAGGTGTCGATGGGCATGAGCCGCTGCTCCTCGAACTTGCACTTCTTGGCGTCTTCTCTGCAGGTCTCCATCTCGTCGTCGGAGAGGCGCGTGAAGGTCGACTTGTCGTGAGCAATCGCGATGTAGGAGTTGGAGTTGTTGTTCCACTCTCTGACCTCTCCTGTGGTGGTGATGAATGGCACGTGCTTCAGAATGCCGAAGGAGTGCAGTGTGTCCTTGGTGAGTTCGGGGGCATTGACCGTGAACTTGAGGTGATCGGCCACTGTGTCAAGCTCGGTCGTGGTCATGCTGATGATCTGCTGGACGTACGGTCCCCTGAAAGTCGTCCTCAAGAACTCCTTGAAGCCCGTCGGCGTGTCCGGGTGCTCAAGCATGTACCTCAGGATCTGCGCGTTGAAGCGTCCATTGAGGAGTAGGACTGGCTTGAGTTGGTTGGCAATCTCGGCCAACGGCTTGCCCGACTTGTCCAAGATCGAAACCATGGTGGCGTTGAGGTTCTTCAAGGTGAGGAGGAGGTCGTCGTCCCTTGAGAGATGGGCTTTGTCACCAAGTTCTGCCAGCGTCTTCTTGTAAAGGCGAGCGAGCTGTGGCATGTGCGAGGCTGCCTCGGCGATGGCGGCCAAGGTGTCGGCAAAGGTGGAAGCCTGTCTCTTGACTCGCTTGCTCTTCTCACTAGCTGTGACTGCATCCTGGATGGCCATGTCGATGATCTCTCTGGCGGTCCGTTCTCTCTCGTCCTCAGTGGCATTGGAACTGATGTTGCGAATGGCCACTTCAATGCCGACAAAGGCCTCAATCTGATCCATGAGCGAGTTGTCGGCGATGTTGAGAGCACTGGGCCTTCTGAGACTCGTCGCTGGCTCCAAGAAGTTGGTGATCTCGTCCAACATGCTCTCCTTGGGCTGGGTCGCGTTGCCGATGTACTGCGCTGCCATCACGTCAGCCTTCACCAACTGCTCGAAGTTCCTGAGTGATGTCGTGATGTTGGTAATGGCATCAGGTGCTGCTCCTGCGTTCACCATCTGTTGAGTCAGCTCGATCTGCTCCTCGAGGATCCTGATGTCCTCTCTCAGTCTGTGGTCCGTGTTGGTTCTGTCGATGTGGAGAACTGTCTCAAGAGTGGCCGTGACTGCGAAAAGGACAGCTGTGAGGATGATTCCCAGAGCCCTCTTCTGTCTAGGCTTCACGGAACGAAGACTGAGCCTGATGACTCCCTGGTCCTTCTCGTTGGCGTCCTCAATGGCTGACATGAGCCTCGCCTTGACGCTGGGAGGGACATCACTGATGTCGTCCTGGTACGAGACCCTATGTCCCAAGGGAGCATATTTGCTGACTCTGACAAAGGCCTTGTTCTTGGACCTGGTGAGCTGTTGGACTGTCTCGATGACTGTGATCTGGCCTAAGTAGGAGGCCTGGTCGTCGTACTGGAGGTAGATGAGGTCCTCCGAGAACGGTGACTTGAGGTCGGAGAGGTTAAAGGTCCTTCTGGCAATGTTGGTCTGCAACTGGTCACTGCCTACTGTCATGACGGAGCCGTTGATGGTGTGTACTGTTGAAGGGACAGTGGCATAGTCATCCTGCGGTTGAAGTGAAGCCGAGATGACTGCCGAGGTCATCAGTGCTGCCGATGCTGGTAAGACGACAGACGTGATGATGGGCCCCAGAGCCGGGATCAGTGCAGGAAGAAACGGAAGGGCTCTCTTGGTGCGAGTGGTGGAGGTCAGGCCGTCCTCGACTTGAGCTGAGATGTTGACCGCCGACTGATCTTCAGGGTCAAGGAACACGAAAGTTGTGTAGTTCCTGGCTCTCTGGTCTTGTTGTTGCACATAGGCCGCAACTGCACCTGACACTGACGAGGTGACTGTGAGGGGGATGATGACCGGTATAGACCTGATGAATGAGATGAGGGCCGGGACAGCCAGTGAGAAGACGCCTGGGATGGATCTCTTCACTCTCTGTTGCATGTGGTCGACGGGTATCTCAAGGGCCTTCAAGGATGGGAACAGTGTCAAGAGATCACTGTTGACCTGTACGACTGCGAAGATGATTTGCGAGTCACTTCTGATCGATCTTGCCTCCCTGGTCATGGCTCTGGCAGCATAGCTGGATTGACCTGCATGCGTGCCATTGATGAAGGTCGCTTGTTCCTCTGTGACCGATCTGGGGATGGGTGCCGTAGTAAAGATCAACTTCGCTCCTTCAGGATCGTCGTTGGGTGTGAAACGAGACAGAAAGGCTTGGAGTGACTGTACCAACACGTTGACCTTGGCGATGCCCCTCTGCTCAGTGGTGAGATTGGTCGGCATGTTCCCCTCGAACTTGAGTGGATGGCCTGCCTCCTTGCTCAGGAACTCCAACCTGGTGGTCATGTCATCAATCTTCTGCTCCATGGCCTCCGAGTCGTTGCCGTACAAGTAGTTGTAGGCTGTGTATGAGGCAGATCCGGCTGCCGCCGCTGTGGCAAGGGCCGTCGTCCAAACCTCGATAGTGCGTCCTGCGGGTGCCGCAGTCTTGAGAGTCGTGAAGATCCTGGACACCGGAGCGCCGAGTCTTGTGGCGGGGCCAGCTAGTCGAGCCAAGAGAGGAATGACAAAGGTGCTTGCGGCACCTACCGGGTTCCTCTTGACACGTCCATGGGCTGTCGGGTTGACGTAGTCCTCCAAGAAGGCGTTGTTGTTGCTGACCTGCCTCTCAATGCTGTCGCAGAAGTCCTTGGTGTGGGGCAAGTGCTTGACCTTCTCACAGTAGAGCCAGAAGTTGTGCAGGATGTACACACTGAATCTCTTGATGATCACAAGGTTCTGCTCTGCGTTGTCGCCCGTGGTCACCGAGGTGTCCATGATCCTGTTGATCTTGTCGAAGACATGGTGATAGAACTGTTCGATGTTGACTGCCATGTCTCCGATGGGGTGGTCAGGGAACAAGACGGCCATAGAAGTAACCATGAAGTTAGAGTGCTGTATGAACAGCTCGTCATAGGCCACTCCAAAGACGGCCCTCTCGTCAGGATTGAAGATCATGTCAGCCCTGAATGTGAACATACTGTTATAGCAGTGTCTAATGTGAATGAATGAGCGTTTTGTACAAAAATCGTTTCGCGCGTTACCTAGGGACCTCCTGTCTGCCCCTTTCAGTGTCTACAATGAAGGCTGCCGAAGGGAGCCTGATGACCGAAAGCAAAAGCACCAGGCACTGTAGTGGTGCCTGTAGCGCGGGGTGATTGGCCATGTCGAAGAGTTGAGATCGAAGAGCTGCTGCTTCGAGAACTTGGAATCAAGTGATTCTCTCTTCGTGTGGGGGTGTCGCATATCATCAAAAAGTTGTTTACAAGCGCATTAGCATCGTAACCTGCGCGTCGCTTGGGTGTTAGATTTGGATGAATAATACCTGTGACCCAATTTACATGAACCTTGATTGGTGTTAATGAAGGATGCGTCGTCTGGACCAAGCTTGGCGTTATCATTGTGGACTGTCATTGGACCAGTTTGGGGGATTTGCTCACCCATCTATTTTGGATTGACAGAGAGGGTCGAAGAAAGCTGTTATCGGCTCATCTGGGGACATCTAGCATCTGTTCCACATTTAGCCACGTAACAAAGGATCATTCTTTTTTTTTGGCGGGAAGATTTTTGGCGCCATACTGAAATTCTCTTTGTCTCAGATATTTACCTATTTTCTTTGATGAGAAAATCACTGCTGGTGTGTGCAATGAATGCTAGATGGAATAGGTCTTGCAGGTCTATCCAGTGGTACATCTTGCTTGACATATTGATCGATCAGTTGTTGTGCTGACTGAAGTGATTCTTTGATGGACATGTAATCACCCGTCATATAACACAAGTTTTCTTTGGGGGGTGTCGCATATCATCAAAAAAGTTGTTTACAAGCGCATTAGCATCGTAACCTTCGCGTCGCTTGGGTCTTAGATTTGGATGAATAATACCTGTGACCCAATTTACATGAACCTTGATTGGTGTTGATGAAGGATGCGTCGTCTGGACCAAGGTTGGCGTTATCATTGTGGACTGTCATTGGCTGAGCCCTTCTTGGACCAGTTTGGGGATTTGCTCACCCATCTCTGTTGGATTGACAGATAGGTCGAAGAAAGCTGGTATCAGCTCATCTGGGGCATCTAGCATCTGTTCCACATTTAGCTACGCAACAAAGGATCATTCTTTTTTTGGCGGGAAGATTTTTGGCGCCATGCTGAAATTCTCTTTGTCTCAGATATTTGCCTATTTCTTTGTGATGAGAAAATCACTGCTGATGTGTGCAATGAATGCTAGATGGAATAGGTCTTGCAGGTCTATCCAGTGTTGCACTGGTACATCTTGCTTGACATATTGATCGATCAGTTGTTGTTGTGCTGACTGAAGTGATTCTTTGATGGACATGTAATCACCCGTCATATAACACAAGGTTTCTTTGAAAAGCGTGGCTAAATTAATTGCTAGCTTTCTCATGTATTTAGCATACTTGTCC
>JAOXNJ010124667.1:0-11292 GCA_028566655.1 Metis holothuriae
AAAATTTGCAGAAAATAAGTTTTAAAGATGAGTGAAATGTCTTTAATTTTTGTTAAATATATTTTCCTTTATTATGGGTGCCTTACAAGGAAATTCATCGTAAAAATCGCGACAATTTATCTGAATAACCCTGTAGTAGGATCTTGAATGAACTTAATTAAAAAAACGTTAATTTTGAGCAAATTTACTATTTTTATGTACCTGAAAAAGTTGCTTTAAAGAAAAATTTTACTTGAGCCTTTTATCAAAAAGGAAATTTTGAGCAATTTTAATATTATTTTTTTTCGCTAAAAAGTTACTTTTTTCCAGTTAAAAAACTTCTTTATGTCGAGTCTGGGTCTGAGAAAGGCCAATGAACCGAGTTGCCCTTGAATCTCTCGGTTCTCACGAGAATGTCAGTAGA
This sequence comes from Metis holothuriae, assembly GCA_028566655.1. Taxonomy (NCBI): domain Eukaryota; kingdom Metazoa; phylum Arthropoda; class Copepoda; order Harpacticoida; family Metidae; genus Metis; species Metis holothuriae. The sequence continues at coordinate 404 of JAOXNJ010124667.1, forward strand.
AGTGAACACGATAAGAGCGAAGTCGAGGAGAGAAAAATGGCTGACACACATGTTATAGTCAAAGTAGCAGATTTTGTTGGGTATGTAACAAAGTTGTCGTCGTTATTCTTATCGTCGCCCTTGTCGGCCCCTTTTTTAGGCTGCCCAGTGTTTTTCTGCTCAGTCATCGTCTCCAACACCTCGAAAACACCGAGGAACAGTAATAAAATGTTCTGGTTTGGTCGGCATTGCTCCAAAGCGTTCCTCTTTCATTACTGCCCAAATGCCTGGGCCGCCTCGTAATGCGGAAGATTGATTTCCACTGCAACATTCCTAGAATGTTCGATTTTCCTACCACAATCAGTAAAAAAAGTTCTATAATACAATAATAGCATTACTTAACAATTGCTGGAAATACATTGTACTTAAAGAAGTGTGTACTTCTTTTAATAGAGCTTTATACCTACAAATGACGGTGGGAATTGATGCCACTACATTAAATTCGGAATAATGACACTGTACATAACATAAAAGTGGTTATGTAGTGTCAACAATGCTTGGGGTGGCAGGCATCATTTATTTCGGCAGCCATAAAGCTAGCTAGCAAGTACTGATTGTCACAACCAACACTGTTTGTTTATTTGATGCCCAAATTCCTTTTTTATTCCCACAGAACTAATCGGTTTGTGCTGTAACCATTATTTTCTAAAAGAAAATCTGATTTAATAAAGATGTTCCCTATAACAAAATACGTAGTAACAATTTACTACTTACGTACTGTATTATGGCCTTAAAAAGAAGGCCCACTACTTTGCCTCTGCCTGATCTTTTTCTTGTTGGGCCTTCATTATACCACTTTTGTTTATGAAGTGACATATAGAAAATATGTTTAGAATTTAGATGCCTTTTTTAAAAAAAAAAGGTAATATTAGGCCAAAATGTCTCTGTTATTTGATTGCCCCCAAAAATGCTACTTGTCTACCTACTTGTGTCCCCCAAAATTGGTCCAGAACATTCCTTGGACCGTGATTGTGCCCTGACAACGATGGCTCTCGTGCATAAGGCATATTAACGAGCCACAAAAGGTAAAAAGGTCACTTTTATTCCAAGTCATTTATTAAACGTCTTTTTTTTAGTATCTACTAATATAGTGTTTTTTTGGAGCCCACATTTTTACATAAAATTTCGAGTAAATAGTATGTAAAGTGGCATCAGAATCTCATAATTAGGGTGAGGTATAGAGCTCCATTCGACACGCATAACTCACGATTTTCATGCCTTCATTACATCATTTTTACTTATCAAAGTATGTATTTACTAATTTCTTCTTTTAAAAGAACTTCTTTGTAATGAGGCATTAATGAGCTGTGAATAATAGCTGCTTCTTGGAACATACACATAAAAGTCAATTATTAGAGTGACATGAACGAAGTTTGTTGCTCCAAAAGAGATTATTAGATCAAAGTCTTAATAAAGGTCGCGTGCCTTCTTCGTGACTATTTAGTATTATGAACTTCTATATACTAAGTACCCTATTTTTTTAGTGATACTACAGTAAATTGTTGTGTTACGTAACTGGGATAGAAATTGCGAAGAAGGAATGCGATTTTTTTAACTCAAAATTGCATGATAAAAAAGGAGTTTAACCAATGTAAGTACATAAGTCCATAAAGATTCCTCTAATGAGCTGATCTCATGTTATACCACTTATTATTCTGACTTATTGCGAATTTTTTGCCAAATTTCACGTGTTTTTTGCCAATAAACACCAAACCCCTGGAAAAATCCTCTACTAATGTACATTCTTGCGGTTTTAGCTAAAGTAGGTAAAACAACAAAGACATATTATTAATCTTCATTATTTCCCTTATTAACAGATTATGAGTGCCTTGTTCTATAACAATGGCTATTATAAAAGTCTCAGCTAAAAATGTGCGGCAATGACAGAAAACGTCAAACCGCAAAATTGGCTCATTTTTTTTTGCTCAAAATGCTTTGTTTTCTTCTTCTTCTCCGCATTTTTTCCACTATTTTCTCCTAACTTTGAGCCGGGCGGTTCGCCCAAAACCGCACTAATTAGCGCTTCTCGCAATTTGAGTTACAAAAGTAATAATATTTGTAAATGAAAGAAATAGCATTATTGTTATTTTGGTTTGTCTCAAAATACATACTTTCATTTGGAGCGTTAATAAGGTCAAATTGGCGTCATTAGTCTGAGCAGTGAAATGGACAAAATGATTGGTGCGCAAACAACTTTTGCCCACTTTGACTCATTCATTAATGAATGCTCTTTCAATGTACCTACTACAAGTTTTTTTCCTTCCTTTTGTTTTCGGTATATTTGATTTTGAGCCAAAAATATGAAAGAATACAGAAAATGAATAAGATGAATGATATCTCTGAGGTGTGGATGAATGCCTTTCAAACCCTTCCTTCTTAATGGCACGTGTAAAGGAACACACTTCATATCAAAATCAGGCCCAACCATTCCTCCAGCACTTTTATAACAATGAAGTATTATTAAAGTAGTACATAGAAGTATTCAAGGAGCAAAAGAATCTAGTTTATCAAGCAGTTGAAATGAGTCTGGACCCCCAAAAATCTCTTTGTTCAACACATCAAACTACTTCGACTACTACTACTACTGTTACTTGTCTACTTCTACTACTACTACTTGTTACTACTATTGTGGCTCTGGCTACAAGTGGATTAGATAGGCCCCAGGATCTGACAACAAGCACTTATGAGAGAACCCCTTGAGATGACCACTGCATCCTTTTAAGGCCTAAAATATCAAGTCAATCCGTATTTACCAAGTTATACCACTAAACTTCTCCTGCTACTTGTTCCAGTTCTACTGCTACTTCTACTACTAAACTTCTACTTATAAAGCTTCTACTGCTACTTCTACTACTAAACTACTAAACTTCTAGTTCTACTTATTAAGCTTCTACTGCTACTTAAACTTCAACTGCTTCTGCTACTTAAGCTTCTACTGCTACTGCTACTTAAACTTCTACTGCTACTAGTACTGTAATAAACTACTAAACTTCTACTTCTACTGCTACTTCTACTACCAAACTACTAAACTTCTACTTATTAAGCTTCTACTGCTACTGCTACTAAAACTCTACTGGTGCATTTCTCCTACCATTCTTCAAAGGAATTGTTGAATTGTTACGTAATGTGAAGTAGTCAGCTTTATCGGTGTACTATGTATGTTTGTCCAAGAAATGAATCAAAGTCGACCATTTTTTGGGGGGATACTTTGTATTAGGATCACCTTTTTTTACAGTAGTGAACCAAAAAAACCAATAGTATATGTATTTGCTTTTGTCAGTAATGTTGTGGCAAGTGATCCGTGGTCAAAAAGCAATCTGTGTTTCGTCTGCCCTGAACTCACCTGATAAGAAACACTTCAAATCTTTTGTATTGTTATTTGTTGTTGTTGTCAAATTCGCCATTGGCAACCTATCAATGATTGTGCACCTTCCATTTCACTGCTAAAAACATTTATCTTCTCCGAAAAGCTCTTAAAAATCGCTTTTTTTGGGGGGGGGGACTTTTTTGCGTCTTTTTTACAAACTTCTTTTATAAATGGACCAAAAAAAACGATTTGGGGTCTAAACAACCAATAGGACTCCAAAACAACAATGCTTGTTCTTTAGCCGACATTTGCCAGGTGTTCCAAGAAGTTTTGTAGAGCTTTAGTCGCAAAAGATCAGAAGTAGTCGCAAAAGTGGCTTTAAAATAGCAATACATTATTTGTTGTTGTTTGTTGTGACTTGAGGGCTGAGGAGAAACTTATTTGAGGCATTATTAGTCACTGAGGCGGAAGAGAAGTGATGATCGACTCCCAAAAGTGGATTTTATAAAGTCCAAATTTATTTTATCAATAAAATCAATCAACAAATCAGCGAGATTGATCGAAAAAGCAATCACCAAAGTAAACAAGATTCATTTTAGATTGATTGATTGTAGTGCAAAATGTACTTTTTTGACTCCTTGCACAACAACTATCATTATAAGGGCTTAGTAGGCACTTATTGCTAGTTTTAAGGCACTACACAAATTTCTATGTACTTAAGTGTTAAATAAGGACTAATAGGTAGCTAGTAAAGCTTATAAAAGAGAGTAAGTTCATTTCCTGTGTTCTGTGAGGCAGCAATCTTGACTCACGACTTCTTGACTTTTGGTCGGTTGTGTGACCGTGACCAAATTGTCAGCAACAGCTACTCTACACATCATTACATGAACTTTGCTCTAGCCAAACAGATATTTTTAACTTTATTACTAAATTTGGTGAAAAAAGAAGTTTTTTTTTGGTCAAAAGTCACTACACGAAAATCATGCTTTGACCATCATGACTGGCTTTAACTACTCAGCACTAATGATGTATAATACATGTACTACTAGGACTTGCAGACTTTGGCAAATTAATGCTTATAAGGTTCTTTTTTTTTTTTGAAGCTATTGTTTTGCTTAAAAATTATATTTTTTGTTTTGTTTTTAAGATGATGATACATTTTCAAAAGCTCAAAATCGGTCAGAAATAAAGCAAAAAATTGGGACATTTTCTGAGTTTCACTAGGTACCAAAATGAAGTCTTATTTCACACTCTACTTCTAATACAACTTTTAAGTCTTAGTAGTGTCTGTAGTTGGCCTAATACTTTTTGTAGGTAGTTATACCAACAATGTGGAGGGACAAAGGTAGATCTGAGTTTACTTCAATGAATTGTTGTTAAAATGTGACAGAAAAAAGGTCTTATTCTTGGGTTTTTTTGAGTGGGGCCCCTTTTTTTACGAGGCAAAATTTCCGCTTCTGTGGACGACCAACACTCAAAACCAACGCACATACCAACAGTAGAAGTAGTAATACATAAATAGTAGAAGTAGTAGATCAAGTAGTAGATGAAGTAGTAGCAGAAGTAGCAGTTGAAGTAGTAGAAATAGTAGTAGATATAGAAGTAGTACGAGTAGAAGTAGTAGATGAAGTAGTAGAAGTAGTAATTGAATTAGTAAATGTAGTAGATGAAGAAGCAGATGAAGTAGCAGTAGAAGAAGTAGAAGTAGTAGATGAAGTAGCAGTTGAAGTAGTACGAGTAGAAGTAGTAGATGAAGAAGTAGAAGTAGAAGTAGTAGATGAATTAGCAGTAGAAGTAGTAGTAGAAGTAGTAAGTCGTAGTCGTAATTTGTAGTGTTAGAAGTGTTGTTGCTATAGATGGTTGTGAGTAGCAACAAAGCGATGCGTGACAAACAGTGAAGCCCGTTCGACTTGCGTGCCGCACTGGGACCACCGGCGGCGACCACCAAAATCACCCCAAAAATAATGTATTTTTCTATGTTTTTTTCTATATAAACTTACATTTACAAATTTTGTGCTTTTTACCTTGAACTTGTGCCCAATTTTACTGTTTCTACGAGTATAATGACTTAATGAGAGATGCAGCTGCACTGTTAAAGAGGTATGTAGGTACTACTTCTTAACTACAGATAGAAAAACACGTCATTTTCTACTAAAACACTTCCACCACTAATTACCTATTGCTACCTTAGAACTTCTACTACTTCTACTACTACTTCTACTACTGCTAATCTACTACTAATTCTACTACTGCTAATCTACTACTACTTCTACTACTGCTAATCTACTACTACTTTTGCTACTGCTAATCTACTACTACTTCTACTGAAGAACTTCTTCTTCTGTTGCTACTGCTACTAATTCCTCTTCACTGCTTATTCTACTACTGCTAATCTACTACTTCTTCTGCTACTGCTAATCTACTACTAATTCTACTGAAGAACTTCCACTACTGCTACTACTTCTGTCTCTGTTTTAGTGGGTGCCAACACTACTGTTAATAGTAGTTGTAGTTGCATCAAGGTCATTGTTGTTGTGGCCTTGTGGAATCGGTCCCAATTGCATTCAAATGACGGGGTTCCTCTCCCTAATGTCGGCCTCTCCCCACCCAAAAAAAAAGAGCCAGACACGAATGCAGCTGCACCCATCATCAAACTTGGGTGCACCAAAAATGCACCACAATAACACTTACTCTTTTATTTCAGACCATTTTCTGTTCACATTAATACCTAGTACCAGCTAGTACTTCAGGACAATATTGAGTGGAAGGTAATTGTGTAAATGCAGCAACCATTATTAACAGTCACTGTTATTTCTCAGCCATGTCATGAATCCCATAGTACTCAAAGTTACATAGGTAAACTACATATTACATATTTACTTTTCTGTGGTTTTTTTGGGGGGGTGAGAAACCCACAAACAACTTACTTTAACTCCACTCTTTCCCTCTTACTATATAGCACTTTTAGAGGTATACATACTACTTGAAATGTAAACAATCACTGGTTTTAACCTCTTCAGTTAATCAGTTTATCACCACAAAATCTCTCAGTTTTCAAAGTAACTCAATGTGAGAACAGGCTAAAATGAGAATTCCCTAGAGCATTGGCTCATTGACATAGATAAAAAGAGTACAAAAGCTCTAGTAGCAATTACTAACAGTATTATGCTTGTTTACTTCTACTAATGTAGGTACAGTAGAAGAGATTGGGGATAGAGTAAACAAAACAATGAATGTTTTTAAAGCAGCTTTTGAGAGGATCTTTTAGTACACAACTTTTTTACTTTTGGTCAAAAACTTTGACTTCTTTTACTGTGGATCATTAGTAAAAGGGACTTTTTTGGTTTAAAAGAGGCCTTCATTACAAGTTTGAGGTTGGTTGGTAAAGCAGGCACTTAGATCTGGTCTCCCTGCAGAGTGAGGAATGATGACAGTCTTCTGTCCCTCAGGTAGATCAGCTTGTAGGTACCACAAAATGCACTGAAGTAGATGCAACTAAATGCAGTGCTATTAGCTGGCCCAATGCAAATGGGGCCACTTTTTTAAGTGCTCTGGACATTCTACACTTGAGTCCCAAATAAAAGTACAAAAAACAAGGCTTCCAAAATGACCGACAAAAACAAAAAAAACCTCACTAAACAACCACCAACTACTTTTAAGTCAGAGTAGTCAGAAGACATTACTAGTAGCAAGTAGAAGTAGGTGGAGAAGCAGTTTAGCAAGAGGGTAGTCGCAAGTTCTTAGTATGAAGTTGGTGGTGAATAGTTGCAGGAATTAGTCGTTAGACATTGGTGACCAAAGTCTAAAATACGTCTACCAGAAGTAGGTAGCTTTTTGTACCATACCTAGTTCCATTGTCGGTGTGTCCCTTTTGTTGTGTATCCCAGCCATTAGTGTGGCTCCGCATACCTAGTTGGCCACACTTACTTGCACTAATAGTGAATACTACAGTGGCTTTGTATTGTGGGCCTCTGAAAAATCACTTTTGACCACCACAATACGACTGCAATCTTCAGTATGACTTGAAGCACTTCGTTTGGCCCCAAACAAAAGCACTCTTCTTTACTACAACAATCGTTTATATGTACTTCGTATGTAGTATATACCTAGTAGAGTGGTTGGACCACTTTAAAGCACTTTTGGGGGCTTTGGCACAGAAATGTGTGTGTGTGGCCTTAAAAATGAGGCCCTAGTGGGGTCCTAATCGTCGTCCTCGTTTTTTGGGCCCCCCAAAAAAGATTAGGTGGAATACTTCTTTAGAGGCCAAAAAATGCTATTTAGGCAGTGTCCTACTACAATAATGAGGGCAGTATTGTGAAGTGGCCTTAATGACTGCATTGAAGTGGATGCATTGTGGCTGCTAATGCCTTCTCCTACCTCATTTCCTGCCAATCTCATGCTCAGAAATTTCGTAAAACCTAACAAAATTCAATAATAAAGGAAATTGGTAGGCCAAAAAAGTGCTTAAAAAACGAACTTTACATACATATTCTGCTTTAGGTTGCACATTCGTCTTCGGCCTCGTATTTCAAATGTGTTCTAATAACAAGAATTAGCTCGTATGTACACTTTTGTACTCCTCTTTGTTGTGTTCACGTCGAAGCCGGGGAGGGACGACCGCCCGTGGCGCTCCGACGCCAAGGAGAGGCTGGGGTCCATCCTCGAGCCCAACTTCGGCCTGATCACCACTAAAGTGTCTGTTTAATCATTGCTTGTATTAGTCAACTCAATGAATTGACTAATAAGTCCTGAATGGAGGCAAGCAGCTGTCGTTCTTATTAATGCCCCTATAAGTAGAATCTTTCCAAAAACTTCAAAATGAATCAAGCGTTCAAGTACTAAGGAAAAAGAAAATGTTATTAAAGTAAAGTAAAGAAAGTAAATCTCAAAATTAACCTTTTAAGCAGTAGATAGTTTTTTTTGTTAATGTTTTGGAGTGACAATGAGTAAGTCACCAATCGGTAGACAACAAGTTGCTCCAAGTAATGAGACGAGAAGTAGGTTAACAAATGAAGCCATTGAAGTCAATAGCAGTAGTAGAAGTACAAAAAGGTAGCAGTAGTCGTAGACGTAGTAGAAGAAATAGAAAAAGTAGCAGAATAAGTAGTAGTAGCAATAGAAAAAGTAGCAGAATAAGTAGTAGTAGAAATAGAAAAAGTAGGAGAATAAGTAGTAGTAGCAATAGAAAAAGTAGGAGAATAAGTAGTTGTTAGTGAAAAATTTGCTTGTGTCGGCGTCAATTATACTGATTGGGCACTCCGTCCGACCTTTTTGGCCCCTCCCTCTTTACTTCTAGAGACAAAGTGGATTTCTAAGGTGGTTGGAAAAGTCTCGTGAAAGCCATTTTCCCCAATGAACACGTGATCACCCCAATGTCTAACTAAAGCAACTGCCCTCATTTGCATTGGAAACCACGCCCCACGTCAATCTCAATGCATTGTCTATCTACCTATCCTTGTCTTGTTCGCGCCCTCTCCGCATTCCAGGCCATGAATTCGTTGAATATTGGATCCCACAAGCCCCAAGTAGCACTTAGGAAAGTAGGCAAAAAAAAACGCGGCAATTTTCGAATAACCAACTAACTTTTTGTCTATGTTTTCTCTGTTTTGTCTCTATTTTGGGTCTGTTTTTAAAAAGACTATTTTTAACAGGCTGTAAATGCTTTCTTTGATTAGGTAACATATAAGACTACTTAGATAATAAGGGGTTTAAAGGGATAATGATGGTTTCAAGTACCTTGATATTTATGACATTACATTGTATTGCCCAAAATTCTTCAAAGATTGTGCATTAATACCGTTTTTTTGTTGTAAATATGTAGGTACGAAGTTTTAGGAAAAATGGGGAATTTGTAATCGAAGACTTGTTCCACTTGTTAAGGAATAACGAGGCCGTTCGATTTGGTGCATTGTTCCAAGCGAATTTACCCACATGGGGAATACATACTAGATCGACATTAAAGCCGATTTATGGCCGCTCAGCTTTCACAATGCACAAGCTACTAAAAATGTAATATTTACTGATAAAAAGAAATTAGAGGAAAACAACAAAACCAGGCGGTAGTAAATTTCAAAAATTGGCGGGAAAAGGTTAGAAAACGCAGCAATAATGAATGCACTTTATCTATAGCTTAGAGTGCATAATTACATGAAATGCTTGTAAATATATCACAATGTGAAAATCGATACAATACCTATTTAATGGCCAAGAGAAGAAGATCTAATGATGGATTGATGATGTCATCATCAATCAATCAACCACACACCCTTCATGCCTTTATTGAAAGCATTTCAATAGATATTTTTGGCTTTTATGCCCCCCAAAAAGAAGGATTTTTTGGGGGAGCCAAATATTGGATGATCAATGAGTTTTTTTGGGTGAAAGGGCCTTATCATCCATCTTTTCCATCTCACTCCATTTTGGGCACTTTTATATTACTGGCTTTACTTAATATTTTACAAAAGGGTGCAAAATTGGGGGAAAAAGGAGAATGATGTGAGAGATGGGAAATTTTCAGAGATTCCATTAAACACTTCATTTTATAAGTAGTGATGAAAAGGTTGTCTTTTGTAGATCCGAATGAGCAGATGGATGCTTTGTTAAAAGGTAAGAGCGATTTTGTACCGAATTCTATGACTTCCTTTGGTATCAGAATATCTCATTTACCAGTGCACTTTTCATGTGAGTTGTGGCTTAGACCAAATATGCATTATTGTTTTATTAATTAAAAAAAAACACTTTTTCCAGGTAAATGTTCCATTTCACATTACATCTTTTACATTTTATTCTGCAGTATTTGAGTCTGAATCAAGCAAACTCTATTGAAGGCCAAGGCCATTGCTCAAAAGAAAGCAAAAAATGGACATGCTTCACATAAAAAAGCTAACGTTGTTAGGTAAACTATGTCATGTCTGTAGATGGCTTTAAGTGGGCAGATTCCCATGGCCCTCGATTTCGGAGCCTGAGACAATTGGCCACGACGATCATCAGATTGAGAGCACACAATGGACACTGCTCGCATTCCAAGTCTCTTTTTGGGGGAATCACCTCAATTCAACTCAAAAAAGACGTATTACCTTACTTCTTCTTTACTACTTTTAGTGCTAAATGACATTGTAGACAGACTACGTGTGATGTGCGTGCAGAGTTGCCAGGGTCACACGGTCTTCTTTGAACCGAGACTCAAACGACTACAATAACTACTATGACTACTACTACTAAAATGATGACTAACTACTAAAATGATGATTACGACTACTACAACTAAAATGACTATTACGACTACTACTTAAATGATGATTATGACTACTACTAAAATGATGATTACGGCTATTACTAAAATGATGATTACGACTACTACTAAAATGATGATTAAGACTACTACTACTAAAATGATTACGACTACTACTACTACTAAAATGATGATTATGGCTACTGCAACTAAAATGATTACGACTACTACTACTACTAAAATGATGATTATGGCTACTACTGCTACTGACGACTACAGAGAGAATAGGGAGTATGTTGTAGGTACTACGAT
>JAOXNJ010124889.1:0-11290 GCA_028566655.1 Metis holothuriae
GGATTTCAAAATCAGGTCTGTATGAATCTCTGTGTTTGGTCTGATGGTTTTGTAGAAGATTTAAGAGTAAGTTCTTACCAAGAATTACAATCTAAGATTCTGCAAGTTATACAAGATTATAGAGCTGAAAATTATTTACAGTTAATGCAGCAACTACCCAATTATAGTTTAACAGAAAAACAGTTTGCTCAATTGGTTGGGAAAAGTAGGTTGTACCATTATTTGCCAAAGAAGGAGAAGAAACAACTACCAACATTGTTATTAAATGATGGTCAGATTTCTACCATTGCTAAAGACTATTACCTAGATGAATCCTTTTGCAGAAATGCAGATGGAAATATCAACCTTTGGAATGTATATAATCTTTTTACTTCCAGTAATAAAAGTAGTTATATTGATACTTTTTTAGATAGAAATGCCAATGTATTTGAGTTTGCAAATGGACTTAAAAACTCCTTGAATGGTAATTCCAACTATTCTTGGTTTTTGAGTTGATGAATGCCCAATCTCATGAATTTGAGGTTGGGTTTTATTTCCTTTTTTGGCTTACCCACATCAAAAGAATAGGTATAACCAATTTTATCTATTTTGGGCAAAACAGCACTTATAAGGGTAAATCTAAGATAAAAAGCATCATGTTACTTTAGACACATATCGGTGTAACTTGATAAATATTTCTCAAAAACTTTAAGGGTCTTGATTTTAGATTTATTTTCAGTCTTTATTACCTCTACTAAATAAGGACAATCATCGAGTAAATTGATTAGGAATTTGTACGCATCTTCTCTGTTAAAATCTGTATTAGTAAAATAATAAAATCTAGATTTTTTTTCGATGATATAATGAGTATATAATCTAGAAACAAGAAATCCTTCAAATTCTGTAGTACCATAACGATAAACCTTAAAATCTTCTTTTTTATTACCGATATGGCGGTATAAAAACAGTGTCTCATTAGCTTGTGTTACTTTGTTAAAGCACATTTTTCCTACACGTGAATGGATGCAAAACCCATCAATGCTGTCTTTTGGCGTTGAAATTTCTTTTTTCCCATTCACATTATACTTAACCTTTGTTTTCAACTGATGTATAACATCAAAACTTCTAGGGGTTAAATTTCTCACTTTAAAAGTAGCTTCTATCGTATCATTACCAGAAATTACAAATCCTTTGAGCTGTGCATAGGTCATGGAAAAAGACTCCTATAAAAATTGATAATAGCAGATGATTCATATTTTCTTAACGTCTAATTTATATTCGTCAATTATTTTCTTAAGTCTTGAGTTAATTTGATATGTTAAAATCGGGTTAGGTATAATTTCAATAGAATTATAAAGTTTGTTATCAATAGAATAAACAGTTATTTTCTTATTTTTTGTCCCTCCTTTGATTGGTTTATTATTAAAAAGCTTTCTATGATCTCGTATATTATGGGTTGGTGATTCAATAAGAACTGGAAATACAAGAATTTTCTTTTCAGAATCGTATACTCCCGAATAAAATGTATTAATAGTATCGGTTCTATAAACATTAATACTATCTATTCTAATAATAAGACAAACCTCGTAATCACCGTCATATTTTTCAACATTTTTAATTTTTCCTTCAAAGTAATATTCATTAATTTTTTCTATTTCACCATCTAAAACTGTAGATGTATTTGCTGCTAGTGCTAAAAACACAATAAACTTAAATAATAAATACCCAATTACTCCTATAAATAGAGCTATTGGAATGATAAATTTTACTTTTTTTTGCATCAAAATAATAACTTTAAATAGCTAGCGTATTTTTGAAACTTTGTTTTTGCCCCTATATTATCAATAATATTTATGTAGCCTTTTCCCCCTGCAAACTCTACTGAAATAGGAGTGCTTAGCCCCCCTGCTGCTGATGCTGTGACCCCCACTGTACGAACAATCCATTTATTTCCTTCAGAAACAGCCCACCCGTCTGTTAAGCCGACAGATAGACTTACCCCAGGAGTTATTTCCCCCCCCGTGTCGAGAGAAACGGAAGCACCAATATAATTGTATGAACCCTCAAAAGATTTATGTGAATCACCAATTAAATTATAGCCTACAAAAGCAGTTCTACTCAAATCTAGACCTGATTCGATTGCTGATTCGATTTGAGCACCTGCCTCGCCTCCATAATAAGTATAAACATACCCTGCATCTTTACCTCCAAGAAAAATAACATTTCCTTTCACACCGCCAAAATGTCCTCCAGCTCCACCACTAGCACTTTTTGCTATCTTGAACTCTAAACCGACAGCCACTTTACGCCATCTAAAGTCTTCTACTGTTTTTCTAAGTATCGCTACTGTTTCTTTGACTTGTTTTTGAAGATTGTCGGGTAGCATTTTTAAAATCCTATTATAAATAGCTTTAGGATTATAGAGGGCATGTTTTCCTAAATGATTAAATCCTACAGTAATTAAACCTTGCTGTGCCCCTTCCCAAAAATTACCACCTGCAATGCTGCTGCTTAACCCGCCACTTAAGCCACCTGCTGCATACATAATTGCTGTATAACCACCATCTGAAATGGATTTGCTTGCACCTAAAAATTCAAACATTGAATCTACATCATGAATAGTCTGAACAGCACTACCAATCAGAGAGCTTACTGCGCCAGAGGCAAAGCCACTTTCAAATGTTCCGCCTCTGGCAACGCTTGCAAAGCCTCCTATATAACCGTGAACACCAGCCCTTAAAGCTTCTCTGGCTAAACCACTCGATATACCCCAAGAATCAATAGCAGCACCTGCCTGAGAAGTAAAACCTGCCGTAACAGTTGTTATTACCAATGTTTTTCCTAACCCATACCAAAATGGTTGTCCTTGTATTAAATTGTTTACAGAGTTTAAGGTAGTAGCTACAGCAAGTTGTAAAGCAAGTTTTGCCAAGAACTTAGAACCCAAAATTTGGAAAGCTTCTCCCGTAGGGTCGGTATACATAAACGGATTGTTAAATGCATACTGGTATCGGTTGTAGTTTTGGGTATTGTAAGGGTCTTGTACAAAGTTATCAGGACTTAGAAAACGTCTAAGTTTAGCATCGTACAAACGACCGTTCATGTGAATTAACCCAACACTTTCTAAATGTTCATGTCCTGTGTAGCCTCTATCTAAAAAAACGAGTGTGTTTGTGTTTCCGTCGTTAATATTCCAAGCCTGTTTTAAATTTCCCCAAGCATCGAAGAATCTTTTTTCTAAGAGTATTCCACTCCCATCAGAAACACCTAAGATAGTCGATTGAAAATCACGATGCAAATAGTATACTACTTGTCCTGCGTTAGCACTTCCTACAAAAGTATTTTTTTGTAACACATTCGCAGAATAAGGGTCTCCATCTAAATAGGTAAACACTTCCCATGTATTGGTTTGGGTATCATGTTTGATTTCCACCGCTTTATCTGAGCTATAATACTTACGTAATGGGCGAAGTGTTTTATCTTCTGCCTCAGAGCCATAATACATGGCTGTACGATCTTTAAATAGATTATATTCAAAATCAATACGTTCTTGATTTTCTATATGAATTTTTACCGCTTTTTTGTAACTGTTGTAAGTTACATTGGCAAAACCTCGATTATCTTTCAGTTGTTTTCCTTCTACATTTAATCCTAATTTCGTGAACTGATAATTGTTATTGTATTCGTATTTCCCAATTTCAGTATTGTGTGTAATTCTCCCCCTTCTATCAAAAGCATATTGATTTTGAATATTACCATTCAAAATTTCTTTTGTCAATCGGTAAAGTTCATCATATTCAAAGGTTTCATCTTTGCCAAATAAATGATTATTCCTTCTAATTAATAAACCTTTTACGTTGTTAAATGTGTAGTCAATATTTAAAGCTACTTCACCACTTGATGTATTTTGGTGGTTACTACTTTCTGGCATAAAATATTGATCGTATTGTTGATTTAACTGATAACCGTTTCCGTAACGAGCCTGAGTAGTCTGACCTTTTTCATTAATTTCATCAATTGTCCAAAGAGTTTGCCCATTTAGGTTATTTTTAAGTTCAATTTTAAATCCTGTATTATCGTAAACATTCTTTACTTCTGTAATTGCAGTTTTATTGTTGGTGCTAATGGTTGTGATATTCTTAATCACATCGGGACGACCATTATTTGAATCATCAAAAAAAGTTTCACTAGTATAAGTAAACTCAGGGTGTCTTTCTGTTTTCTTTTTTACCCTAAAATATTGGTCGTATTCTGTTTCGTAAACAAAGTTATCTGTACCATTATTTCCAATGATTTTAATGGGTAATTTGGTGGTTGGGTCATATTCATATTGTGCGCTAATACTAGTGTAATCTCCAACTGTATTTTCAACAAGTAACTTTCCAAACTCATCATAAACATAAGTGGTTTCTCCTTTTGGTGTTATCTCTTTTAGTTTCCTACCCAAAGCATCGTACTCATATTCGTAAATTCCTGCTGAAGGGTCATCCAGTTTTGTTTTCCTTCCCCAACCGTCTTGTTCTACTTTAATTTTAATGCCTTCGTAATCAGCTTCTTTTAACGTACCATTTGCATAGTATGAATAGTTAATAGCTCCACCAAAATCTTTATGATACACCGTATTGCCCATGGCATCCAAAGCCTTGGTGTGTTTTTGCTCATCATCTTCTACGGTAACGGTTAATCCTTCATAACAAGTAGTAACAACTTTTCCTGTATACATTGTTTGTTTAATGGGGCGATCTAACTCATCGTACTCCGTTGTATTCCAGAGTGTGGTCGATTCGCCTTCAAAATAAGGTTCAGATGCTCTTATTTTTTTTCCAAATACATCATATTCAGTGTCCTTAATCACCCACTGATTATTAATGGATTGAGTTTTGGTCTGAATCTCTCTATCGAACCGATCAAAAATGACAATGCTTGTTGGGGTATTCGGAGTTGAAGTTGACAGAGAGTATTTTCCATCACTTAGTTGTTCTTTGACCAAAGTGGTAGTCACTCCCAAATAATCTGTGGAAGTCAATGGATTCCCCCAACTATCGTAGCTGTGAGTGGTGGTTAAGCCCAAAGTTGATGTTTCTTCTTCTGCCCAGCCATTGATGTTAACTATTGCTGATGAATGCAATCCTTCTGGGTCTGTAACTTTAGTTATATAACGTTTAGTATCATCATAAGTATATAAAGATGTTAAGTCAGATACTCCACTTGTAGAAATCGTTTCAGATAATTTATTACCAAAAGAATCATACGTATTTGTAGTCGTTATTGCCTCGGTTTGATTTCCATACTTTTTATGAATCAAAGGTATACCTGCATTGTTAAAATTTGAATATTCATCACGGGTTGTAAAAGTATCTCCGTAGGCGTTTGTGGTATTTGTTGCTTTTTTAATTCTACCATGATAGAAATGTTCTCCATAACTCCAAGGCGGTTGATATTCAAAAGATGAAATTACCGTTCCAGTATCATTATATTGTGTAGAAGAGCTTGCTAATAATAAATCGTTTGTATAACTGTGTGTTTTATTAATCGTTATTCCCTTCAAATGGTCAGTTGCTTCTTCATGAATGTTTAGGTATAAATAACGATGGTTAGACTTACTAAATTTTTGATATGTAAAAGTAGACTCTGTAAAAAACTCGCTCCCTAAGCCTCCATAGGATGTTTTTACCAATTGATTTTCCAAGGTAGGGTCATGAGTATTTATTGTCCAAAAAATTCCATCATGGATATTTTTGGGAAGGTATTCTCCTTCTCTTAATTCTGATTCATAAGCATCACTACTATATGTTTTCTGAAAACCTAAATAACCTAAATCATCTAAATGTTGAATAGCATTTTGATAGCGGTACTCTTTGGTTATAGACTTATTATCCCAAAGATTCGTTACTCTTGCAACGAGCATTTTTGAAGGAATTTGTTGATGAATATAATAGGGATAAGCTATATTTTGAAAATCTTGCTCTTTGTATTGATAAAATAGATTTGATGCACCATTAACTTTCTTATTTAATGGCTCATACTGAATTTTTTGCACTACTCCAGAATGATTATCAACCTCTTTAATGTAATTTTGCATAAACGCCTTCGAAGAAAAATCAATGACTAAATCTTTCTTTTGCTGAGCATCGTGCAAGACCAGTTTTGTATTAAAAGAATCCGAGTGCTTATTCTCCTGAGAATTGATAAAAAATGAAAACGGCGAAATTTTTCTGTTTGATAAATCTACTTGATTTGGTAGTGTTTCCATTTTAAATGTGGGAATGGTCAATGTTACCTGTAAATCAGGTGCGGATGAAACTTCGATTTCATCATAAACATTTTCATGAAATCGAACTTTGTTGGTAAAGTTTTCAGAAAAGTTTCTATTTGTAGGGTTTGTATCTTCTAAATTTTCTTGGAAGGTAATTTCTCCAAATTTAGAAAAGGTAATTAAATCAGTCCTACCATCATTGTTAAAATCAATAGGCATAATTCCACAAGCTGCATATTCTGAATGACCGTATTGTGCTTCAGGATGAGACCAAAGGTTTTGCCAAAAACTTCGTTTTTTCTCTGTATAATAGTTTTTTGAAGAAGGTACACAATGTGCTATTTTTTGATCTGAAAAATCCAAGCCTAAAGGAACAGTAAAATCATATCTTGCTCCTTTATTTTCAATATATCTCCAGTTCAGGTCTTCATTTTTTATTTTTTCTTTTAGACAATTTAAATCGCAATTATCCGATAGTTCATATTTCTTTTCTGGAAAAATAATGTCTGTTAAGCCGTCTCCATTAAAGTCTCCAACCATAAAGTAGGTGTCTTCATTTACTAAGTTATCTGTAAAGTGTTGTAGACGTTCGCCTTCAACCATGAACCATAAATGAGGATAGCTCTCGTTAAAACTGAATTTCAACACATCATAATACCCTTCTTTTGCATTGATATGTAGTATCTCTGGTGTTCCATCTCCATCAAATTCAATTGGGTAAAATCTAGAATCTTTATTATTGAAATCAATTTGGTTATGATTCATTAATTTATGCAGTTCATCTGAACCTCCATTTTTCGCATTCTTACCAATTTCATAGAAGTAAATACCTCTGTAACTTTCATTGTTATAGGTTTGAAGGTAATTGTTAGCAACTAAATCTAAATCAGGATTAGGACTTGACTTTAATGCGTGTTGAAAAACCAACACGTCCTCTAATCCATCATTATTAAAATCCTGTACAATATACTGTCTTTGGTCAGGGTCTATGTCTAATTGTTCATAAAATAAAATCCCAGGTATAACGTTGTATCTCTTTACAGTATAACCTGTCGGTAAGTTCATGTCCACCTTCATTTCTTCTTGAGTCAACAAGTCTCGAAACTTGAAAGATGTTTTTACATTTTCTAACCAGGAATTATTGATGGCAGAGATTCTTGCTAACGCTTCATTTCCATGAATTTCCAATAACAAATCTCTTTTGGAGATTTTACCATCATTTTTAATTGCTTTTCCTTTGAATAAATCTGGCTTATATCCTAACTCGGTGTTGAATTGTTGATCCATAATAACTCCATTTTTGGAGTTGTTTAAAATTTTCCTAGAAGTTGTACCAAGTACGTGGCCATTTACTTCTACTTCTCTTTCTCCGTATCCCAAAACATAAGTTGCTGTTATTTCACCATCTCCATAAAAATCTCCCATTGCAACATCACCCAATAATTTAGTCTCATCACGCATTCCACGACTATTTCTAGAGCTATTAGTTAAGTTAATACTTCCAGCATTATCATACTTAAACTCTAGCGGTTTTAAGTTTTCTCCGTCTCCATTTTCAACTTCTATTTTCCATAAACGTTCTGACCCCTGAGTATTAAGATTATGATATAGTTTATATTCACGATAAATCCCTTCTTGCTGTGAACGAACTTCAATTCTATCCAATATTCTACGATTACTCCCGCCAGTATTATTTTTTCTATTTACATAAATCGTTTGATTTCTGTTTTTGTAATAAAATTGCACCTTAAAAGGATGCTCACTTTCCGTTGCACCGTAACTAACTTCCCTTAAGCCATAAAAATTTGGATGTCCTAACGAAGTGTATTCATATTTCACCTCATTGTTATAAGAATCCATTATTTTTGAAATCGCATTTTGACCAGGAGAGATTTCCTTATACCACGCAATTCGACCATCTGGATATTGTACTCTGAAAGAATAACCACCTGTATTAACCTTTTTTATTATTATACTCGAAAATTTTTCCGTTTGGTAAAACCCTTCGTCTGTATCCTCATCATAAATCAATCTTTGTCCATCTAAATAATATGGATCGCTTTCATCAAACGAAGGACCTCTTCTTATACCATCAATTCGTTTACTTGTCCCACCTTGTGTGATAAAGGACAAACCAATAATATTCCATCCAAACCCTGCTCCACCTATTCCTGAATCACTGTTATAGCCTAATGCTAGATTAGGCTGAAAGTTATTAACCCCCTTAAAAACTTCAATTGGGACTGTAAATGTAAATGCTCCTTGTGCATTCACATTGAGTTCTGAGTTTATAGTGGGGACAACATCTTGTGCTTTTAAATAGAAATTCGACAGTATAAGTATTAATGAGTATATATAGAGATTTTGCATCTGTTCTAGATTTTGATGATTTTTTTTGTTACCACCTGGCCTGAGTTCAATATAAATCTGGCAACATATAAACCGCTATTGTAGCTTCTTAAATTAATTGTAGAGGAGTTTGAAGCACTGGAGAAATTCACAGGAATTACAAAAGCACCATTAATAGGGACAACCTGTATTCGAGCAATTAAATTGCTAATCTCTCCCTCCCAACTGATTGTAACTACACTATTCGTTGGGTTAGGCGCAACATAAATTTGATTGGCAATTTCTTCTAAGCTGTTATCCGTAGGGGCAGACCTTCCAGAACTAGAAGAACATAAATGATGTTCTTCTTGATTTCCTGCTGCATCAAAATTAAAGCATAAATCTTCTATATACGTGTCTGTAACTGTTGGTTCTTGTATGGTAGAAACACTTTGGTTACAGCTTAAATTCAACAGATAATCTATAAATTGGTCTCCCGATGTATCATCAGGAGGAGGTTGGGAGCATAAATTATCTACAATTTTAGCAGAGAAATAGTTGTTATTGCTTTTGAATCCTGGTAATAGCTTTACCGAGTGAAGTGCATGTAAACTCGTGTATGTTTCAGTTAATGCTTCACTTACTTCAAGGTTATTGATTAAACTACATTCCTCACTTAAATCTACATTGGTTAAGTCTACAGTAAAACTGCCTGATATGTTAGTGTAACTTACATCGGGTCGAGTATTATCTAAGATTAACGTGCTTGGATATTCAAACCAAGCACGTAAACGGTCTGAATAAGAGGTTCCATCCGCAGAGGTAATGGTTACATAACCCAAATCCATGGATGGAATGGCAGGGTTAGATTGAATATCTTGATTGTTGAGTATCTCTCCTTCTTTCAAATAAACAGGATCGAACCCTGCACTAAAATTAACGGTTAAAATATTGTCCTGTATTTGAATAAGGACTCCTCCACCTCCTGAAACGGGATATTCCGTAAACACATTAAGACTGAAATATTTATAGATATTATTAAAATTGTTTTGCCCATTTACAAAACCAACGAATAGCAGCGTAACTAGTGTATAAAAATTCTTCATAGACTTTTTATGAATGGTAAATCTGTTTTCATGTGTTTTTAATTGTTGCAAGTTGGGTTAAAATAATAGCCAAATTCAACTCCATATTTATGGGAATTTATTCCCCTAGCAGTTGATTGATTTTTTCTTCTAACTCTTTTAGTTTTTGATCTTGTTCTTCAATTCTTTTTTCTAAATCCTTTTCTCTTTCTTCTGAATTTAGAATTTTCTTTTCTTGTTCAATGGTGTAAAGTGTAAGTTCTTCTATTTTTTCTAAGAGTCGGTTACTCATGTCTCCTAAGGCTAAACCGTTTGCTTTGACTTCTTTTGCAGATGGGACTCCTGGTAAATGATGGTTTGCTTTGGTAAACTCCTCCACTTCCACCAAGGTTGGTAGTTTGTAGTCCTCTTTTAATTCTGATTCTCCTGTATAGTATTTTTCAAAAACGTAATCCGCCAATACATTTTGTTTAACCTCTACTTCTTTCGACCATATAATACCATCTACAACCAATTCCCTTGTAGGGTTTTGTACTCCAATTCCTACGTTGCCGTTACGAATAGTCATTCGTTCTGCACGACCTTGGAAAAATCGAAGAGAACCAGGGCTCGCCATGGCTATATCATTAGCTTTTTTGGTCAATCCGTAATCAAGAATTTCTCCAATATTGGAAGTCATAAATCTGTTCCTTCGAAATCCAATTTCTCCACCCCAAGAATACATTCCTTTTGTAACCAGCAATCCATTTTCTCCATTAACATATACTCCGTTATTATAACTGTTATTATAGTTTAGAAAAAGTCTGCCATCTGTAAATGATGAAAAAGCCATTTTCCATGAATCTGAAGTAGCTCTTCTTAAAAGAATGTCACCATTAGTATTTTGTTGTATTAAATCGTCATTTACTTGTCCAAAAACAGAGCTAAAAATTAAAAAAGTAACAAATATGAGTGTTAATTTCTTACGTTTTGATTTTGTTTTGAATCGATCTAAGTGTTTCATTTTCTTGCGAGTTATATTTATACTAACAGATTTTTTAGGGAATCTCTCGTTTGACAAATTTAATAAAAGCATTGTTATCTAAAAGTTAAATCATTACTAGAATAAGTCTGCTTAAAAAAAGATTCTTCATAAGGCAATAAGGCAAAGTGACTATTTTAGGGCACCTCTAAAAACTCCTTAATTTGATTTTTTATATAAAAATAGCGATATTTCGATATGGCAAAGCGATACAAACGACACAGAGATTACGGATTCTTTGATCAAGACATTCGGTTAAGCAAACTAAGTCAATTAGGTGATCCACTTGAGCGATTAAATGAAGGGGTAGATTTTGAGGTTTTCAGAGCATTATTAGAGAGCTCACTAGATAAAGAGCCAAAAGGCAAAGGCGGTCGACCTCCATATGACTATGTGCTAATGTTCAAGATATTGATTCTCCAACGTTACTACAATCTATCAGATGATCAAACCGAGTATCAGATTAATGACCGTATGAGTTTTATGCGTTTTTTAAATCTTACCATCTCTGATGATATTCCAGATAGTAAAACGATTTGGCACTTTTCAGAACGGTTGACTGATTTAGGTTTGGTCAAAGAGCTTTTTGATTTGTTTGGTAAAGAGTTGAATCGTTTAGGA
>JAOXNJ010125222.1:0-11284 GCA_028566655.1 Metis holothuriae
CTTCAATGTAGGCGAATATAAGCCCTGCTGCGCATCATAGGCGAAAACCACTAGTGGAATTCGTAGTAGAGGAATATGTTAAAACACCTGGCGTAGGCGAATAACAACCGTCCCGCTTTGCTTTAAATTGATCAGTTCTCTGAACCTTTTCTGAACCAAATTCATGCCTTGAACCAAATGATGTAGCCCTAAAAATGTTACTTTTAAATTAGTGAGGTTCGTTTGCACGTTCTGTTATTTGCAATGATTGTATATTTTTTAAACTGACAGAAGCAGCTGCACCGTGTACCCGTCAAAAAAGAGAAGAGGTGGACAGTAGGAAGAAAAATGCTTTCTTTTACATGCAGAGAAAACGAACGGTGCAGAAATAGAAAAATGAGGTGCTCGATCACAGTCGAAACTGAAGATTGGTGATAAGGAAAATATGGAATGCTTTTTAACGAAATACTTTCTGTTTCTTGCAAATTTTTAAGCAAAATTTCAGCAACTTATTTTGCAGATGGAATGTTTGCAGTGATTACTTACCTCCTTTGGGCGTTCTCTTTGGTCTGGTGGTATCGTATCTCCGGATATATTCTCCCTGAGACACTACTCCGTGCTCTTCCTGAGAAAATGCGTAGCCATGATGTTCCATTTCGTCCAATTTCACGTCCTCCTCATCACTCTTGCCACTCATTCTTCTTTTGCTCTCTCTTCGTTCCTGTGCCTTGAACTTTCGCTTCACATTTCGTATCAGACTCGACGCCTCAGTGGCCAAAACCCTTCGATTGCCGTTGAAAAGTGGACTGACGTTGCCGTTCTTGGCCTCAGTCAACCTTATACGATCGCTCTGACTGACCCAGACACTTTGACTCAAGGCTTTGGCCGCAATGTCTGGCAAAAGTGTCAACAAAGGCACCACAAGTAATCCCAGCCAAAAGAGACCCAGGGCGCCGTAAACCATTGTGCTCATTCCCGTCATTTCAGGTGCCAGGGGCAAACCGATTGGCCAGGCTTGACTGTAGAGAAGTAAGAAGACGAACCAGAAAGCTATTGAGCCCCAAATGGCTAGATGAGTAATGACGTTCCAGGAGGCCAAAGTGAGACCAGCTTTGCAACAAGCTGCAATGACCACAAAGGTGTAGACGGTGTTGCCAACGACCAAGTAGTCACTTGTCTTGCCTGAGGCCCACATGACTTGACTTGAAACAAAAGTGGCCATTGGCAATCCGTAGAGAACTGCTGAGTGAACTACACTGATGGCGACCCACGTCCAAAAGGTTTTGTTGTTGAATGTCTCGGATCTTTGACTAGAAAGGTAGAGCGACGGGTGACGTAGACGAGTGGAGGCGCTGCAGTGCTGGTCGAACAATCCCATAGCGATGGGAGGGGCCGCAGTAAAGAATATGTTGTAGAGACCTGCAAAATTAACAAAAATCTTTAAGTGCCTTCTTCGAATGGTTGATAATTTAGCATTTAAGTTGATATGACTCACCAATTGTCCATCGTTCGAAGAGGACTTGACCAGACCATGCGTTGGAGAAGGCAAACCAGAGCTCGATTATGTAGAGACAAATGTTCTTGTAGAAAGAGTAGAGTATCACTTTCGACACTCTATTGTAGTTCCAGGCGCCGTGAACAAAGAGCAATTTTGAGAGAAATCTGAACTGAGCCAATGAGAAATCAGCGGAGTTTGCTGCCTGCATTCCTTCATTGCCCGAAATGCCGACTCCGACGTCAGCCTTCTGGATCATGGCCACGTCGTTGGCGCCGTCCCCAATGGCCAGCGATATATTGGGCGAGTCGCTGGAAATGAACAATTTTGACCAAAACGACGATGACGCCTTGGATGTCTTGGCCTCCTGCACAAGCTCGACCATTTCCGCCTTCTGGATGGGGGAGACGCGACAACAAATAACACTGGAGCAATGTAGACAAAGCTCTAAGAAGTCTTTGCGTAAAGAGTGGTCAAGAGCAAAAGTCAAACTCAGCCCATCAACCACTAAGGCCAACTGAGGATGATCTTCCATACTACTTCCATTATTACTTCTCCTTCCATTGGATCTTTGTCGTATTCGACTCAAGTGATCTGTCACCATTGCTCTGGTCTCATCCAAGGAATCGCTATTTACAATGATCACTTCCATATCCTCGTGAAGAAGTCTGCAACTGTGGCCGATATTAATGGCTGTCTCCTGCTTGTCTCCTGTCAAGACCCAAACTTGAATGTTCGCCTCCAGCAACTGAGCAATCGTTTCAGGCACGCCCTCTTGCAACTTGTCCTCAATTGCAGTGGCACCCAAAAGTCTCAGATCGCGTTCAATCAAGTCTGCTGCCCTCTCGATTTCTTCATCTCTGCTGTCGTCAATGGTTGTGGTAGCTTTATCAAAGATATCTTGCCACTTGTAGTAGAACTCTTCGCTCACATTTCTCACTGCCAAACAAAGTGTTCTCAATCCCTCTTGAGCGAAGTGCTCCAAGTGATCCACAGTCACGTCTTCGTATTTCCTGGACTTGTCAAGTCTCGGCAGAATGACCGTGTCAGCGCCTTTAATGAAGAGCTTGAGACTTTTGTCTGGCATGCGAGCAATGATGCTCATGCGTTTGCGTTGACTTGTGAACTCTATGACCCTCAACACTCCAATCTCTTCTACTTTATCGTTCAATTTGTGCTTAAGCAACACTGATTCGGGTTTGCGATCAACAAATTGAAGGCCAAAATCGGAGGCACCCTCCACCAAAGCCTTTTCGTCCGGAGATGAAGCGTTGTACGCGACTGTCGGTGCTTGAGCACTTGACGCTGCTCCATCCACAGTATCGCTTTCAGCAACTGACTTCGTTTCAGGAATAACTGTGTGACAGCAAGCCATCAAGGTCAAAAAGTCTCTGAAGACATCTTTAAGCTCTTCACCGTCTGCTTCAGTGCTCTCGTCATTGCTGGAATCGTGCTTGTCCTCACCCAACATTTTTATTAGACGTCGATCAAAGTCGTTACTGCCACTTGCCTCTAAATCGAAGATGTGTCCAGCAATTGTGCAGCTCTTGAAAGCCATGACATTTCTGGTCAGCGTGCCAGTCTTGTCAGCGAAGACATACTTGATCTGGCCAAGTTCTTCGTTCAAATTCGACGTTTTGGCCATGGCAAAAGTGGAGCTGGAACTGTCATACATATCTCTGTCCCAGTTAATGAAGTAAGCTTGGATAAATCTGACGCCTTCAAGCGTTACTAGAAGCGAAATGGGAATCAGATTGTTATAGAGTATGACGAAGGTCAGCATATTGTAGAAGAAGCTCGATGTAATGGCCATATCAGCTAGGTAATAATGTTTCCTGATATCGTGCTTGATCACCTCGTTGGCCAAAGCCGAGATGAAGGAGATGAGGATTAATATTAGAAAAAGAAAAATTATCTGCTTGTTGGTCATTTTGTCGATATTGGACCGTTTCAAAGGCGCCTTATTGGAATTCTTCAACAATTTCGTTTCGTGACCAGTGTATACGACACAACCAATGATCCAGTCGGTGTTCTGAAGACGAGCACCTCGCAACAATAGTGCTGCGGTCGAGAGAGGCACTGCAGCAGATTGAGACATGATATTGCCTCGTTCTCTTCTGTTAGTGTCTTCGTTATGGACACACAGGTTGCCCTTGAACTCGTAGAGATTTCTGTTGGGTTCTTCACACTCAATGTGTCCCCTCATCTCGCTGACCCTCACCGCACTGTCGCAATTCGAGGTGGTGGGAAGGGAAGTGCGAATCTTGAGATTGGTCTCGCCATCCAAATTGGACGTCTCGATGTAACACATTCCCTGAGGCTCACTCGACGAAATCAACACCAAATCGGCCGGAAAGAACTTAGTGTCCTCCACCTTCACTATGTCGCCCACGCAAACCTCCTGCCACTGGCGAGGCTCGAACACGCCCGTGTTGGGATTTAGCACCAGAGTCCTATCAATTGCAATAAAATTACTCCAAAAATTGCTTAAAAATTTTATAAAATAGTAGAAAATTCGCTGAAATTACATGGATTTGTTCTCCTTGTCGTCTGCGGCGTGTCTCTTGACATCCTCGACGATCTCCTTGATGGCCGTCAGCCCCAGGATGATTGTGAAGGGCACGATGGTGACGAAGCGTCCGGTGGGACTGACATTGGGGATCTGTTGCAGCAGACCGATGCAGAGGAAGAAGATGTTGGCGTAGCGCCGGAACTGCTCGAACAAGAACTTGGGCACGAAGGTGAACCAGTTGTACTTGCCCCTCGTGACGGCGTTGCACATGTACTGCTCGTTCTGGATCACGTTGAAGGTGATCAGTCTCGAGTTGATCGGCGTCGACGAATTCGAGGACGAGGAGGCCGACGGAGTCGAGACCAAACGACGCAAAGGAGGAGACGTCGAGCCGTCCACACTAGTTTCTTCTCGATTCCCTCCCTGATTGCTCGACGACCGCAGAGGAGAACTTGGCTTCGCCATTTTCAGAAGAGAACTCGACTCTGAAACCATAGAAGAAAAGGATCGCAAAACGAAAAATTCACACTTTTTGACTACTTTGACTCATTATCGATCAGTAAGGCCGTCTTATCTGGAACTCGAGGCCAAATTGCGTTAACTAAAGCAAAGAGCACTGTGCAAACATACAGTAGCCACCAGTTATACAACGACTTTGTGTTGCTCTGTCACATGATACGTTAGTACATGATAACGCACTTGTTTAATCAAAGCAGTACATAAATTACCTACGTGAAGTGTTGAACGTCGATCCCGAATTGCGTAAGCGTGAAGTCTGAGCGCTGTCGTGTGGCCACAAACACGAACCTCATTCAGGCAGACCGTGGCCACTACCTGATTAGTTCCCGCAAAATGAGATGAGTCATCAACTAAGACGTCATTATCTATTGACATAATTGAAAAGTCAATCAATTAATTGATTACCTGAGATTGATGTAGGCCCCTTTTGTGCCTTTTAGGCCCGTTTTGGCCATCGATGGAGGATTCGAGAAAGCAGAGGACGCAGGTGGGCGAGGCACGATTTCACACTACAGTTGGAGAGAAGAACAAATACAAACGACAGCTGACGACTGTGACCAGCGGAGACCCCGAAAAAAGCGCCCCAAAAGAGGCAAGCTGGTCACACACACCGCGAGCACTATACTAACGATGACGTCATTGTCAGACCACGTGATTGATGAGCACGCTTTTTCACGTATCTAGCCAATACAATCGCAATATTTGTGTGTCCTAGAGGTCGAGATAAAAGGGAAATACAGTACACTGTACATAATTAATATCTATACACTACATAAAGAAAGTTTACATTAGGAGGAGTTTTTAGTAACTCACCATAAGATGAAGCGGCGACCTTAAAAGTAAACGTTACAACAGAAAAAGACCTTTTATGTTTGAGAGCAAACACCGACTTTTGTGCCTTGGTGTACTCTTTGAAAAAGTACCTGCAGTCAATCTTAAAAGCCATTTGTTAGCCAACCGCAATGACGTCGATGCATGCATTATTCAAGCTGTTCTTACAGGCTTTTTATCGATTTTCGACAGACAAGTTGCCACTCGTAAGACCTTTTCGTCTACACTCAACAAGTTCATTGTGGAATTAAATGGGCGAAATGGAGAGAAAATGCTTAAAAAGTGATAAAGCAGTCATGAATGACATAAAACTACCCGTATGTATTACACTCACTATGAAAAAATTAAAAACGATTGCAGGCATTTAAAACTAGATACTCATTATTTAACGAGTCTTGTCTGGGCAACTTCGAGTATTTGGCTCAACTGACGTAAGATCAATTTTTTGCGACTAGATTGGTGGAGAAAATTGTTATAAAAAAATTGACTTCAGTCTTTCTTGCTTCTCTTCTCTTCTTCACCTTCTTCCCTCCTCGGCTGTTGTCTTCTTTTGCGGCTGTGCATGAGGCGCACCACTGGGTCGGCCTCAACGGGTCTGATGGGCGACTCCTCTTCTTGCACCGGGACTCGACGACGAGGTAGACGAATCGTCACACTCTCTGATGAACAAAATGAAACGTCTTTTTTCGATATTTGGACAAACAGAGAGAAAAGCACTCAAAACAGTTACTTTCGAGATTACTTTTGGGCACTAATATTATAGATGCGTGGAAGTCACTGGATCTTAAAGTCTACATATATGAGGAAGAAGCGCGCCTCTGAAACATTAACTCTTCAATCACTCGCATTCATGCAGTGCAGTAGTTCTCACACACAAAATTAACACTACACCATTAATTGACCTTTAGTAATGTTTCGAAGGTTCTCAAAAGTTTTCAAATTATGTTATTTATTTTAATTGTATTTTTTTAGTGATCTCAAGCTCATGGCCAGTTCACTTAATTACTTAGATAGTAGGATAGCAATTGTTACCAAATTTAACATCAATTTAGTTAAATAATTTCATTTCAGCAAAATAACTCCATTCATGCAAGCAAAGTCCTCAATCACGCATTTTCCAATCACCGACCTTCAGACACCTGAGAAATGAACGAGCTCGTGTGGACGACTACACGCATGCGCGTCTGCCCTTCATCGACCCGGACGACAATGCGGTCGTCACTGCGCAACCGGCAACGAAGAACAAAGAAGCAAGGCCGCAAGAAGAAACGAGATCAGCAAGGACAGAGGAAACGTGTAGATAAGATTGCAGAGAAAATGATGAGGGGTGATAGTAGTGCTTTATTGGGTTTTCGTGTGCTTCTTGAGATGCACAAGCTTCTCTTACTCGCGTCTCTCACACTCCATGACATCAATCAATTTAAACAATCACACTTGTTCCCTCTAGCGTCCACACTCTCACTCACACAAGCAAAGATTAACACTCACACAATGACAGATAGACTGATGGTATGAAAGTTGGGGGTTTTCTGAAAGATTTTTTTAAACCGGCCTTTTAAGACACACTTGAAAGTTGGCATTGATCGATTGATCACAAAGACGATTAAAAGGCTCGGGTCTTTCTGAAGCAATCAGCGTTGTTGATGAATCAATCAAGCGATCAATCTGTTTCTGGTTACTCGGAAGTCGCGCCACGTCCACACAGACACAGAGATGCAAGCATGAACAGGCACGATCTCTCATCATGTAAATCTGAGAAACAAACGCAACAATAGAGTTTAACTGCCTCAACAATTGAGAAACCAATGCTGGGCTTTAATCCTCTAAAGTTGCCGTCTTAATTGGGCTTGTTTTACTCTAGTTCTTACGTTTTAATTTAGTATCAAATTGAATAAGGATCGATAAATGATCGAAGGGAGACAAGGGAGATTTTCAGAAGAGCTCAGTAGTTAAAATTACTTTTGAAAATACAGCTAACTCATATCTAGGGGACCATACACAATTTAGTGCTTGACTCACCAGTTTGAGATGGTGATATTTCTGAGCTTCCTTATCTCCTTGGTAGCCCACTGACTAAGAGACTTTGTTCGACTCATCTTCGATCTCCGTCCGCGGGTTAAGAGCTCTGTGATAGGCTCAACGTCCAACAGGGGTAGGATGGAAGCACCAAAGGCGCCGCACAAATCTCTGAAAGTAGTTACAAGGGAAGTCATGAAGCCGCAAGGGGAAATAAACATATTGACTCGAGTTTAATGTATTTGTTGGGAAGTCAGTAAAAAGCTCAACATAGCCAAGTGTTAGAAACACTACGACAAAAGTTGACTTTGCGAAACTTCCCACTTTTTCTAGCAGACTTTAGATGGATCAAGCGACTGTATAAAGATGTCAGGCGCCTGAAACGAGAGTCTGCCTATGTAAACCTACTCTAAGAGACAACTTCGCCACAGCTTTAGTTGGGAGCCTGATTTCAAAATACCACTGTGACAAATACACGGCACGAACATCTTACCCTATCAATCCCGCGCAGCTTGCGACACCCACATCAGTAGTGTCGTTATCTTGAGCCATTGTAATGACGAAGGAGACAACAAAGTTGATGTGATGCTGAACAGGGGCCAAGTCGCTTGCAGCCTGTGCGACGTTCTGATCGCCCTTCAATCCCTGGATTATGCCAGTGTACGCTTCGATGCAGCTGACTCTTAGTTCATTCAGATAGTCCACCATGTCGAAGTCGTTCTAACACAAAAAGTAATAAAATTAGAACTTTACACTAATTATCAATGAATTTTAATCTTCATGATAACCTCACACTTACCTTATCCACCTGCGCCTGAGCGGCTTGCATGAGTGTGGGAAGCACTACATCTAAATACTTCTTGAAATCAGGTCCAATGGCCATGGCTAAGTCCCCGAAAACCGACAAAATATGCGGCTTGACACTGCGATGAACTTCGTGGTTTCGCAAATTCTCTAGCAAAATTACCATGATTTCGTCGCAATACGGCATCAGATTACGGCCTAGAGCCCTGCACAGGTCACCGACAAGGCCTACCGCTGCCAAGCAAACCTGATGCTCAGCTACGTTCTTAAGACCCAATAGCAGAAAAGGTTTAAAGTCCTCCATGTACTTGCTGAAGTTCTCCCCTAGGATCTCTGTTACTGTTCCAACGGCCATTAGGGCATCCTCTACCACTCCGCCAGTTTTGTTGGCCATGGAAGAGCGGAACATTCGAAGAAGAGCCGACATAATTGGGTCCGAGATCTGAGGTGCGTGTTCTGGCTCCACTTTTCGAAGGACACTCTGAAATGACCAAACCAAAAACATTAAGAAATCCATTTACGTCTAAAAATGAATAAATGTGTATTTTTAAAAAATGAACCTGAAGCGACGCGCAGAGAAGACTTTGCAGGTCATTGAATTGTACGCGATCACTCTGAGTTTGAACTCTTGACTCCATTTGCAGGACTTGTTCCAGCCTATTCAAAATTATTAAGATAGTCTTCTGTACGGTGAGATAGCAATCTCTTGGGCTGTTCTTTATCATTTCCATTAGTGCTTCGTAGGCTGCGGACCGAAGATTTGCAGTACCAGCATCAGGCCTATCAGTGGTCTCCAACAACTTTTCGACGATAGGATCGAAGAAAGCTGACAACGCATAAGTTCTGAAGAGAGGAATTTAAAAAAACGCGATTGGTTAGTTTTAGCTACTAGGAAAAAGAAAGACGAACCTGGGGGAAGCGTCAGTACTTTCACTTTGCTCCTCTTTAGCCTTCTCCACAGCCTTCTCGTAAGCGGACTCAGCCAGGGAGTTAAAGGCCCAACAAACGTTGGCAGCCACTCGGGGCTCGGAGCTCAAGCCACGAACCAAAGCCTCCAATAGTGGTTTAAGATAAACTTCTTGGACCGCAGCCTCGGAATGCAGATCGCACACGCGACCGATGGTCCAAGCAGCGGTGTCTCTGACTACGACGCTTGGATCGTGCATTAGTTGTATTAGCATTGGCATGGCTTGCTCTACATAAGGCTTCATTTTGGCGGAATCTGGGCCTTCCAATATTGACCCGAAGGCCATCACGGCAGCATCTCGGAATCGCCAGTCACTGTTCTTTATGTTTGCCTAAAAATTGGTCCACAGATAAAAGTTATTCAGTGCAAAAACTTTGAATTTTGCAAGTTAAGGGCTACGTACGTTTACGAATGGAAGAACATGAGGTACAACGTCGTCTTCACAGCAGCTCGCCAAGAGCATGAGGCAGACACCAGAGGCTTTGCAAGGATTCCAGTCGTCTTCGTCGTCAAATTCCTCTTGTTTGGCTAATGATTCCATTAGAACGGGTACGATAAACTGTAATGCTCCTTTGGCATAAAAGCGTGAGACATGTTCGGGCGTTCTTCCCAGTTCCTGGGCCTCCAGAGCCTCAATTTGAAGATCGCTCTCCTCATCACAAACATTGGACCAAAATTCAATGCCTTGCAGGGCAACTTCGTCTTCGCTGCTCTTCATGGCGTCCAACGTAATGGCAAATACTCCAGGACCCATGTAGGCCTCCATAAACTGCAAAAACGCCATTACTTATGGTCACACAAAGACTAACATGGAAATTAACGCCAGGTGATCTTGTCGTCATTACCTCGTAGTAGAGAGACATGATTTTGACAAGACACTGAAGAGCGGCCACTCGCACCTTGATGTCAGACGCCTGGGTCGTTTCGCACACAACTTGCATTATGTAATCGCGCTCAGCCTAAACAAAAGTAAGTCCATTCAGCAAAAGAGGGACGAATTTTAAAAACTTCATTTTTTTCGATCCATAAGCCATTAAAATTAAACCAAATGACAACCTTGGTCTCAAAGTTGGATCTGGTGAATTCGAGCGAGTTCAACAAGGCATTGGTGGCGGCCAGTCTGACGTGGTTGCTAGGCTCACTGCTCTTCATGGCGTGCACAATCGCGGTCAGAATCTCATTGGACTTGGACTCGAGGCAATTGTGGTCAATGTCGGCGCAAATGTAGCCAATAGCCTCCAGCGTCGCCTCCTTGCACATCTCCGTGCTCGACGGGTTCGTCACGTTCGTCACCAGCACCTACGTTCACCAATTCGTCAATAGAATATGTAATTAACACATACATCATTTCATCAATATGAGATTGATTCATTGTTACCTGCAGCAGATTGGGCCACATGTTCCTGGGCAGCTCGACGACGGCCACCATTTGCACGCACTGCGCGGCGGCGGAGGGGCGGTAGCCCTCGGCGCCGAGCACGCCCACAATATTGTTCTTGATGTGAACTCGCACATTCTCGTCCAACTCGAGCCAACGCTGCTGCAGCAGAACCTTGGTGTTGGCGTCGTGCGACGTCAGCCGATTCTTGAGCTGCAGACCGGCCTGGCGACGAGCCACGGCGCCATGGCCGCCGTGCACAAGGATATCCGATAGCGCCTTCAGCAGCTCGCCCAAGTTGCTAGCCGCAAACTGCTCCAGGAACGTCTGCGCCGCCGTCAACTCGGCCTGGTCTAAATATTACGCAAGTACCCCATGGATTACGACATGAAATAAAAAGTTTTGTTTAATGAGTGTCGAACCAGGCGAGGTGGTCTTTTCGAGGACGTGGAGCAGCTGCGCGGCCGCCTCGCCGTTCATCTTGAGGCCGAACTCGTCCCAGAAGAGGTGCTCGGACAAGTAGCAACACGAGACTCACGTTGACTCACACGCGGCGACCGTTGGTGCGGCGAGCGGCGAGAGCGTGACCAGCAAAACCGTCTAAAAAAGCGCCCCAAAAGGCGCGACGAACTATTCGGCGAGAAAATAAATGGTCACAAATATTGCGCGACTGGCAACACAAGATGTGCTGGCCGCGGGTCGACGATAAACGTGTAACCACAAACGTGTAGCCACAAACGTGTCTCGATTTTTGATGTTTGAAACAAGGCGATTTAAAGCAGC
>JAOXNJ010125443.1:0-19933 GCA_028566655.1 Metis holothuriae
GCCACGTTCAATTTCAGTCCCACAGGAGCCCCTGACAACCACTCAATAAGGCTTTGTAGCCAAGGAATAATGCCTTGTACAGAGTTCACTGGATGCATTGAAGACGCGACACTGTAAAAGGCCAAACCGCCCACCAAGTCCAAGGCTGTGGTGAAGAAGAACATTGGGAAGGTGACCAAGGTCAACTGCTGATACTTGAAGCGAAAAAAGGACCAAATGAAGCACCGATTCGATCCGCGATCCAACCAAGCCAAATCCATCCCCTCAAAATCTGCAACAGCAAGGAAAGAGGTGTCGCCATTTACTCTCATCTGACCAGCCTTCCCTGCCAATCGTCTATACATTATAGAATCACCACCTCACTGCTAAAGCCAAACAACACTAAATACACATTGTAATGGACCAGACAGAGTTATCAACCAAAACTCCTTTCGAAAGTAGCACTAGGGAACGTCCTATAGAGCGTCATGGTCACACCACCTTCAATTTAAGCACTCGATCTTCTGTTTAATCTCTTCTTTAACTACATGTCGACGACTACTGGGTTCCGACCTTTCCTCAAAAGTAATCGGTGGCCGTGTAGCTTGGGTTAGGCTTGGGGAAGTTCTTGGGCACGCCCTGCGGCCTGGCACCGCCCTTGGGGTCGTCGAGGTAGTCGGGCCTCTTGTCGTAGACAGGCATGGGTCTGTCGGTGACGTGCACCTTGGGCAGCGAGTGGTAGCCGAAGTGCGGCCGCTCCAGGTTCATGTTGACCTTCATGCACTCGTCGAAGGCCTTCTGCGTGTTGCGGCACAGCCCGTAGTTGAAGTCGTTGGACGAGCGGTCGAGGCACAGCGCGTACTGCGTGAACTCGGCCGCGCAACTCGCCTTCACCTACAAAACAAGGCAGAGTTAGCACTAGAATCTTACTAAAAGACAACAAATGGGCCAATCTAAGGAACTAAAAGACTGTGTGATCGTTCTCGCCTTCCTGAAGAAGTCCATGGTGCACTTGGTGACCACCTTGCCGTCCTCCAAGCACTTGCGCGGGTCGTCCAGCTCCGTGCGGCACAACATGAACTCGTTGTTCTCGCGCTCGCAATACTTGCCTAAACGACAGACACAAATAAAAAAACAGAAAAAGGAGTTGGACGTCGTCCTCATTGACAAGTTTGTTACCGAGGTGCATGGCGCCGGCGTAGAGGTAGGGCGCGCCCATGGGCACCTCCTCCACCTCCAGCTCGGCCTCGGTGGGCAGCTCCGTCTTGAAGGTCACCACCATCGTCGACAACTACGACGATGACAACTTCCAGGTTTTCCACTTGTTTACCTTTCCTTTAGAGTGGAGCGAGAGACGAGCAGTGTGGCGAGAGCAGCCATTTTCGCGTCAGCTGTCGCCGCCTGTGACCAGCAAAAACGTCTTGAAAGGCGCCCAAACACAAAATACGTACTTGGTGTTGTTCGCGGGTTTGGAATCGAATTTCAGCTAGACCATACAATGGACTTCACTTTAAAAAATCTTTTCCTTTGAGTTTCTACAAAAAGAATGATGTGTTTAGTTCAAGGTGTATAGTAAAAAATGATACTTCATGGTTCATATAACCATGCTTTTTGCATCCTTTAAAGGGAGTGGGCGGCTACGGCAAGGTCGGCGAGGGTCCGTTGCGCACGCGACTGTACGACTCCTGGCGGTCGGAGTGGGACGGCTACTACGACGCGTTCAGGGCCGAGCCCGCGCCCAACAGGAACAACGGCTACACCGTGGTCAGGGCCGGCAGCAGCAGCAGCGGCGGCGCACACAGCCCCGGATACGACGACGACTTCTGAATGCACTAGATATGATTCCTCTTTTTTTCACATTTTATGTAATTCACGAAAAGCTTAAAAATCAATGTTCCTTTATGGTGTTCGATCGTCCCTACTTATTACGTACAGTTGATGTATGGCAGAGCTGCAATTAATAGTGGATTTAAATAGGAAGTTAGATTGTTAGCAAAAGCGCAAATGTGTCTTGATTGATACTTTGTGGATCGATTAATTTAGCAATGTAGTAAGTGTATGCCAATACGTAAGAGTTCAGTTGAATTCGTGACAGCAAATGAAAAAAAAAATGTCAAAAATATCTCTTATTAGGCCCGGCTTTGTGTCAATTTTAAGTGCGTAATAGCTCTTTATCGACGAAGTAATGAAGTTACATATTGTTGGCCTTTAAATCATCCTTTATTGTTATGCCTATCGATAGCGACTCAATATCACCTTTGGACGCAGCTCAAATCCACCCAAAAACAAGAGGTACTTTCACAAATCATCAATATCACACTACAATGACTTCATGTACTAAGTTAATAACAAAGCAATACATTTGTAGTCGTTCATTAAAAGTACACATTTTGTAGTGCATTATGTATATAATTTAGAGTGAGTTAGGAAGGTAAGTGTGATTGCGGTTGAAATGAGATCCTTTTTGGGCGTTCCAAACGCCCCTTTTGCGATCGATCGCTCCAGTTCCCCTCGGCGTCGCTGGGGATCAGCTGCGACATGATGTGTCGCCTGCGCATCGTCTACTTCGTCCTCTGCGTCTCTAGCGATTTCATCAAGACTTCCAATGCCGCCGCATCGGCGCTCTACAGTGCTCAGTAAGTTTGAAATCGAGAACGAGAGATTGTCCACTAGTATAATGCAATATAAGATATGCCTATCAAAAGATGCCTCAGCAAAGATGTGCTACAAGGGACTTACTTACCTTAATTAACTCTTCTTTCATCACTTTTAGTTACTCGTACATACTTCTCTAGGCGTCTAGAGTGTACTCGTACTTTACCCATTGAGTGTAAATTGCAAATGGCTAACAAGGAATTGGATATAAAATACAAAATTTTCACCCTTTTGTGAAATATTTGCTGTCCATAAAATAAGCTGTACCTATATGGAGCTGCTGTAGAAAAACACATGAAAAAGCCATCTTTGGAGGTGTCTTAAGCCGAATCTCTTTAAACCAATTTATCTACTACGTGATTAACAGACCTCGCATAGTGATCGACGACGGCCACCTCCTTCTGGCGGCTGGTCGCGACAAGAACATCACGTTCGCGTTGAGCGGCAGCGGCAAGCTCAACTTCAGGGGCAAGCAGAACAACGAGGACAACAACGACGCGCAGTTCGTGGCCACCACCGAGTTCAGGGACATCAGGCAGCGCGTCATCAACATGGAGACTCTAATAAGTCAACAAGGAGCCCTGGGCACCAGAATAACTGATCTTGAGGCCAGGACCCAACAACTTTTGGTTAGAGAAAATATAGCAATATTTTGATTTTGCGAAAATGTATTTGATCATTTGCGAGAAATCAAATTAACTATTGCAAAAATGCCCGTGTTTTTTTAATTTATTATAGGCCAGAAACAACGACAACGATGACACAGATCAACTGGAGACACGCGTCAATCAACTGTCATCCACTGTAAGCCACAGCTAGTCATCTGTAATCAATACTAATCATCTTCGAATTGTTCCAAAATTTGAAATTCAACTGAACTTATTTATTGCTGCACCAATTAATTCAAATTATGTTTTCATTGCGGCTAAAATACAGCTCCGTCGCGTGAGCCGCGTTCTTCGTCGCGTGATTCGTCGGTTGAACACCGACAACTGCAACTCCAATCCCTGTTCGAACGGCGGCACCTGCTTCAACACTTACAACTCGTTCATTTGTCGCTGCCCCGACAATTGGACGGGTGCGAACTGCGACGAGGACGTGAACGAGTGTCAGAGATTCATCGGAACCGATCTGGGCTGTCAAAATGGCGCCACATGTCAAAACTTGCCCGGATCCTACCGATGTCACTGCGCCCCCAATTACTACGGCATCCATTGCAGAGATCGCACCGACGACTGTACCGACAATAACGAGATTTGTGGCCAGGGCACGTGCATCTCACACGAAAACGGCCACACTTGTCTCTGCAATCAGGGCTGGAGCAAGGACAGCAATGGGGCCTGCACAGTGGACGTCGACGAATGCACCAACAACAATCATGCCTGCTCCAGAAACCCTCTGGTTCAATGCATCAATACTCCTGGAAGCTTCACCTGTGGATCCTGTCCAAGTGGCTATACTGGCAACGGATTCGTTTGCAATGACATCAATGAGTGTTTGACTAATAATGGCGGATGTAGTCGCAATCCCAGAGTGGAATGCATTAATAATTTGGGCTCCTTCACTTGTGGCGATTGTCCCAGTGGCTATGAGGGAGATGGCGTCAATTGCAATTTTCTGGGACCCTGTCACATCAATAATGGGGGGTGCAGTCCCATGGCCGTGTGCGTGGCCATGGCAAACATTGTGCAGTGCTTCTGCAGACCCGGATACACGTAAAATCACTTTCAATCACTTTTTAAGAATTGTAATGTTGATTATCGTCTTTTTCAGTGCGGGTCCCCAGGGAGGCGTGGGTCCCTTTGGCTGCGTCCCAGGCCAATCTTCAGGGCCCTCTGCCCCATTGCCAACCCCTACTACATCATCATGTGATAGTGCACCTTGCGCCAACAATGGCTACTGCATCCCCTTGGCCACGGGCTTCGTGTGCCAGTGCCAGGAGGGTTACACGGGCCACACCTGCTCCGTGGAGATCAACGAGTGCGACAGCAACCCCTGCAGTAATGGCGGCACCTGTGTACCCCTTCATCGCGGCTTCAGATGCGAGTGCACCGAGCAGTACAGAGGAGTTACTTGCGAAACTGAGATCCAGGGTGAGCCTTTAAAAACACTCATTTTAACAGGAATTTTATGATTTAATCAGCAATTAAGCATTCATTCTACTAATTGGTCTTTCTTAATGCCCTTGTTTTTAACAGAGTGTGGAGGCAGATTCACAAATGATGCTGGTACTCTCACCTTCCCTTCCGGCTCCAGCAGCGCGTACGAGCACAATCAGGATTGTCGTTACGTAATCACTGTCACTTCCGGTCAAGTGGTGAACCTGACCTTCAGCTCGTTCCACCTGGAGTCGTCGTCGGGGTGCGTCTACGACTTCGTGCAGATCCACGACGGCGAGGAAGTGGGCAACGCGCGTCTGGGTCGCTTCTGCGGCAACGAGTTGCCCGGCACCAACGGCAGTCTGGTGTCGAACGACAACGTCGTGCTGCTCTGGTTCCACTCCGACCACTCCATCGCCCACGACGGATTCACTCTGCACTGGAACGCAGTAAACCCGATTTGCGGAGGCCAAATCAACGATGATCACGGAGCAATCAATTCCCCTGGTTATCCCAATAATTATCCTAATGACCGCGATTGCATTTGGCACGTGCAAGTCGATTTTGGCAAGAGAATCATGTTTCAATTTGCCACCCTGAATCTGGAGCCGCATTCAAATTGTTCCTACGATTATCTCGAGGTTCGCGACGGATTCCGAGCCAATTCGCCTTTACTAGGTCGTTTCTGCCACACAATGAGTCCTGCTCCAATTCAGAGTTCGAGATCAGAAGCATCTCTACACTTCCATTCGGATGGTTCGGTGAGTCACGCGGGTTTTCACGTGACCTTTGCATCGATGCCCTCAATTCCAGGATGCGGCGGTCTTTTTACTGAGCCCCAGGGCAACATTGCTTCTCCAGGGCATCCTGACACTTATAGCAATAATCTCGATTGCGAGTGGCTGATCAGAGTGCATCCCGATGACAAAATCAAGCTCAAGTTCAACAGTTTCAATATAGAAAGTCACTCGCATTGCCGATACGATTATCTGGAAATCAGGGATGGAGGCAGTAATGAGGCAAATCTTGTTGGGAGATTTTGTGGCCACGAATTGCCTGAGATTGTTTATTCGACTGGCAATCAACTTTACTTGAGATTTGTCACGGACTACTCGGTTTCGCATGGCGGATTCAGAGCCTCTTATGACACGGGTGAGATTCAGGCTATCAACAAGATATCTCATTTTAGACAAGAAAAATGACCAAATAATTGTTTTTTTGAATTTATTTTAAATTTCCATATTACTGTTTTTAATACAGTTTGTGGCGGAGTGTTCACGGGTCCCTCGGGGTTGATCAGCTCCCCCTACTTCCCGGACGCCTACCCGGCCAACCGCGAGTGCGTGTACATAATACAGGCGCCTTTGTCGAGCATTATACAACTGACCTTCCTGAGCTTCGACATCGAGGACAGCCACAACTGCGTCTTCGACTACTTGGAGGTGCGGGACGGCGACACGGCCAACTCGAGTCTGATCAACCGCTTCTGCGGCGACCCCACGCTCATGCCCGAGCCCATCTTGAGCTCGCACAACTTCGTGTGGCTGAAGTTCGTCACCGACGCCTCCATCCACAACCGCGGCTTCAGGCTGAACTTCACCACCACGGAAGTCCTTTGTGGCGGCATTTACACCAATGTCACTAATGACGTCATTAGGTTCCCCTCCAATGACGCTAATTACCCCCATGGAGTCGACTGTAAGTGGATCATTAGGGCCGGAGCGAACCACAACATCAGGCTGACCTTCCAGTCCTTCCACTTGGAGAACAGCTTCAATTGCGGCTACGACTATTTAGACGTTTTTGACAATAATACCATTTATGATCAACACAACAGAATTGGAAGATTCTGTGGAACTGACAATCCGCCAGAAATGACCAGTACAGGGGAAGCTTTGAGCATAGTCTTCCACTCGGATCACACTGTGGCTGGAGAAGGATTCATGGCCAATTTCGTTGTTTTAGACACTGCTACAGGTCAGTAATCAAGTAAAAACATAGGATTATTTTGAATTTTTTGAGTAAATTTTGATCTTTTTTTAATTTTATTAGAGTGTGGAGGCAATTTGTTGGCGCCCAATGGAGTACTGCATTCGCCGAATTGGCCCGAGTCCTACGGCCACAATAGAGATTGTGTTTGGGTCATCGCAACTCGAGCACGCAGACAAATCGAGCTGAACTTCACCGTCTTCGACATGGAGAACCACACCAATTGCGACTACGATTACCTTGAAATCAGGTGAAAAAACCAATGAATTATTTCTCTTAGCAAAATTTATTAATTGATTCAAAATTCAAAAAGGAATGGGGGATACGCGACATCTCCTTTGGTGGGTCGTTACTGTGGCAACGTCATTCCTAGAATTATTCGCAGTTTCAGTCACCAGTTAAGACTCAGGTTCCACTCGGACGGATCCATGAGTGCCAGAGGATTCGAACTCTTCTGGGACGGAACCGCCTCCGGTCATTAAGCGATTAATTAAGTCATTAAGATAATTAATTATCGGAAATTATTGCGTTTGATCAAGGTTGTGGAGGAGTTTTGAGTGGTCCTTCGGGCTCAATCACCTCTCCCAATTACCCTGAGGCCTATCATCACAGGGCAGAATGCGTCTGGCACATCAGAGTGTCCAGAGGCTCCGTGGTGCACCTCATGTTCATCGACCTCGACCTCGAGGACTCCGACGACTGCAGGTAATCAATCACCTAATTAATCACTTAATCATCACCTTTAATAATCGCTAATTGATCTATTTAGCTACGATTACGTGGACATCTTGGACGGCCCCTCGACAAGCAGTCGATCACTAGGTCGCTATTGCTCGGGTCACGTGACCACTTTGAGCTCGAGCTCGTCGCGAATCACCATTAGGTTCAGATCGGACTACTCTGTCAGCGGACGAGGATTCCATCTCAGATATGTCGTCGGTACAAATAAGATTGATTAATTCTTTAAAATTCTTGTTTTGATAAAATGTGACCCTTTTTTAGCTTGTAATAATACGTTGAGTGGGGGTGCGGGTGTGATTGAGAGTCTGGGCTTCCCCTCGGGCTACCCGCACGACGTGAACTGCGCCTGGGTGATCAGGGCGCCGGTGGGCAACGCCGTCAACATCAGCTTCTCGCACTTCGACGTCGAGGACCCCAACCACAACCAGACTTGCATGTGGGACTACGTCAAAATCGACCAAAAACGACCCGACAACGTAAATAATGTCTATGTACATATGCACAATCCTACTTTCACTTATAAAAGTCGTTTTTAGAATGAATAATCAAGTGATTAATGATCTCATTAACATCTTTAATTAGATCGATGAGGGAGATGATTGGTCTTCCCTGGGCAAGTTCTGCGGCAGACCCGAAGTTGACCCAAGTCAAGCTTGGCCCGGTCCCATCGCATCGAGTAAAGAGTGGGTCCGCGTGCAATTCGTCAGTGACGCCGTAATTGATTAATGTCTCTTAATTACCCTAATTATTGATTAATTATATTAATTATTGCCTTTCATTCTAGTCGGTATCCCATAACGGTTTCCGTCTGGAGTGGACCGTCTCCGGCTGCGGCGGCCTTGTTCGGAAGCCGTCGGGGACGCTGATGTCGCCCTCGTACCCGTCGTTGTCGCCGTTGTTGCCGCTGGAGTGCGTCTGGCACATCAGGACGCGGCCGGGTACGTCGATCGAGCTGATCGTCGAGGACTACAACCTGGCCGTCCTGGGGATGCAGTGTCAAAGCGAGGGCCTCAAAGTCCACGCTGGACCCGATCTGACTTCCCCTTTAGTGCTCGATCTCTGCGACAGAGCCGCTACTAACGCCACAGTGAGCTCGGCCGGCAACGCAATGGTGGTTCGTTATTATCGCTCCTCCATGGGCACGGGTCGAGGCTTTAAGGGGCATTTCTACGAGAAAAGTGGTGGATGTGGAGGCGTTATTAGAGGTCATCAAGGCAGAATTATGTCGCCCAATTACCCTGATATGTACGACAATTTCGACGATTGCCAGTGGACAATAGAGGTGGACGAGCATCACGTGGTGCAATTGAGCTTCGAGGATTTCGATGTGGAGCCCCATAACAACTGCAGTTACGATCATGTCGCAATTTATGACGGCAACAACACTTCGATGCCATTACTGGCCATGTTGTGTGGACCCGAATTGCCTCAGCCAAATGTCTTTGTGTCCACTGCAAATGTCATGACCGTCAGACTCAAGGCGGACGGATCGGCCAGGGCGCAGGGATTCAAGGCCAACTTCACGGCTGTAAATAGAAAAAAAAATCGAAATCTGAAGAAATTTTGGGAATTTTCTTTTAAAATTCAAAGAAAAACATTTCGTGATTCTATTCAAGGCTTGCGGAGGCACAATTTGGACAGAGGACACGGGCGTATTGCAGTCAGGAATGGATCTGGGCACGAGATCGAGGAGGACAAATTGCACCTGGCTCATCCGAGGACTTCAAGAAAGTAATAAAAAATGTAGATAATTTAATTTTGAGTAATTTTTATTTTATAAATTTTTGCGTTTAAGCCGACCGTGTGACTCTGACGGTGACCAACATGTTCACTTCCTCGCCCGGATTCTGCGGCCAACACCAACTGCTTATACAGGACGGCGACGAGACCAATGCGCCCATTCTGGGCTCGTTCTGCACTTCCCAACTTCCTCCTTCAATCACCACTCAAGTAAAACAGAACTTTATTTTTCAACTTTTTTTCAATATTTATATATTTAAAAAAATAAGTTTCAGAATTTATTAATAAACTTGTCGTCTTTAGGGCAACACAATGCGAGTGACCTTGAGCTCCAGGGGCGCCGCCCACTTCAGAGCCGTCTACAGCGTCGAGGACACAGGCAAATTCAATCTTTACTAAAAATAATTTAAACCTAAAAATCCAAGAAATCATTTTTATTTTGTCAAAAAATCGTGTTTGTTTTATCAAAAATGCGATTTACAGCTTGTGGAGGCGAATTGACAGCTTTGAGTGGTCGCATTGCCTCTCCCAATTATCCTTCGAGTTATCCTAACAATGTCGAGTGCGTCTGGCGCATAATGGGCTCGTTTGGAAACCAAGTGCATTTGTCCTTCTTAAATCTAAATTTGGAAATAAGCGAGAATTGCAATCGCGATTATGTAGAAATTCACGAAAACGACGAGACAGGACGATTATTGGGCCACTTTTGTCAACTGGGGAATAATGTCACTTCCGCAAATAGTCTCTGGATAAAATTCAATTCGGATCAACAAAACACCGACGACGGCTTCGTCGCCGAATACAGCTACTGTAATACGTTTTGCTAATTTTTTTTTCAAAAATTATCAATTTGAATCCAATTTACAACTTTTATTAATCACATTTAAAAAAATTTCATGGTTGTGTATAGTGCACCATAACGAAATCAGCGGGTCAAGCGGGCAAATAGCGTCCCCTCTTTACCCGCAGCCCTTTGCGGGTGACAGTTATTACTACGAAGAGAACAAGTTCAGTTGGCGCATCAGCTTAGAAGAGAATATGAGAGTTGAAATCAACTTCGATGTCTTCGAGCTGCCCAATCCTTACTCCAGATGCTACATCAATGTCATCAAGGTCGATAAATGTCCTAATAAAATGTTTTTTAATTCAAATTACTTTACAAATAGAAAAAATTTCATTTTTCTTGTTTAAAAAGATATATGATGGCTACGATGCGTCCTCGTCCTCGCTCTTCTCCGGCTGCGGCTCCGCGGCGCCCGAGCAAGCCATCTTGTCCAGCGGCAACGTCGTCTTCATCAAAATTCAACTTTCATCCAGATTCGTAATAACAATCAGTTAATCACTTTTAATCATTTTTAAAGGAATATTTTCTAATATCTTCTAATTAGTATGGTGCACGGTTCCTGTTGCGCTGGACGGCCACGCCGAG
Source organism: Metis holothuriae (assembly GCA_028566655.1). Taxonomy (NCBI): domain Eukaryota; kingdom Metazoa; phylum Arthropoda; class Copepoda; order Harpacticoida; family Metidae; genus Metis; species Metis holothuriae. Next base: position 10,633 of record JAOXNJ010125443.1, read on the forward strand.
GTCGTACTGGTCGCCGTCCTCGTCGTCGACACCGAACCAGCGGCTGATGCTGAACTTGACCAACAGTTACGTGGCCGTGACCAACCCCGGCTACCCCGGCTACGACGACAACGAGCACGTGGAGTGGCTCTTCAGAGCCCCCATGCATAACAGAGTGCAGATAAGATTCTCCTGGTGAATTTTGCTTGAATTGTCACACTTTTTACTAGTAAAAGTAGAATTTTAGGTAGAAATTAGTTTTGTGCCACTAAATTTTGAATAATTTTTGTTTAATAAAAAAGGATCAATTTGGATACGAGATACGGCTGTCGGTCAGATTTCATCGAGATCTTCGACTCCTTGGACGGCAGCGCCTCCAATTGGCGTTGGTTAGGCCGTCTCTGTAGTCGTCGCCACAATAACCGCGTCTTCAACTCCACCTCAAACTATATGCGGATGAGGTTCGTCACCGACGCCCAGGGATCCAGAACCGGCTTCAGGGCCTATGTCAGAGCAGGTACAACAAAGTTTGTTACACAAAAATTGATCTTCTTATCACAATCTATAAATCATATTTTATCAAATTTTCACAAAAACATCATTCATTGATGCAGTATGTGGAGGAAGAGTGAGTGTGGGTAGAGGCACTCTGACCAGCCCCTCCTTCCCCTCCAACTACCCCAGAAACCAAGACTGTTTCTGGCACTTAATAGCCGATCCAGGTCGAACAATATACTACGAATTGGACACAATAAACATCACCTCCTCGTCAAATGTCTGCGAACAAGATTATTTGAGTCTGCGAAATGGCGCCAATTTTCAAAATTCCCCTCTAATCCTCCTCAACGAGGCTCAGGGCTGGAGTCAAAACGGACGAATTTGCGGCTCCAACAGTATTGGAGGCAGAAACACGAGTTCGAATCATCTGAGTGTCCACTTTCACAGCGATAATCATGGCTCTTCCCAGGGCTTTAGAATGCAGTACAGAGTGGAACAAATGAATTGTGGTGGACGCATTCACCTCAATAACGACTATAATGAGCTCAATATAAGTTCGCCGAGATATCCCAGGGCACCTTTGCCACATAGTGAGTGCATTTGGGTCGTCATGGCGCCGCCAGGAAAGAGAATTGCCATTGAATTCGTGGAAAACTTCTACCTAAGACATTCTTCAGGGCAAGCACCACATTTCATTTGTTCATTATTAATATTAATCAAGAAAAGTTTCATAATTGATTGCTTAATTACAGATGTCGTTTGGAGAGAGTGGAGGTGAGAGATGGCGGCACAAGTGCCTCGCCCTTAATGGGCTCCTATTGTAGAGACCGACCGAATCCCCTCGAGAGCAGCGACAACATCGTCTACGTGCGTTATACGTCGAACATACGGAATCCCAATATAGGATTCAAGGCCAACATCAAAATTGGTTTGAAATTTCCCAAAAAAACATTAATAAAAATAAGAAATTTTATTTAATTTTGCATATTTTATTAAAAGCCACTTGTGGAGGGACCCACGTGGTGTCGCGGACAGGGACGATCCGCATCAGCTCCCCCGCGTTCCCCAACGAGTACGGGAACAACTTGGACTGTACTTGGCGCATTGTTGGGCCTGCTGGACACCAATTAAAAGTGCATTTCGAGCAAATCGATCTGCCCAATGCGTACAATTGCACTATCAGAGATTACGTGCAAATCGCCGAGACCAATGCCACAGGTCCCAATTGCAATATAATCATACTTGAAATTACTGCAAAATCTGAAGGACATTTAACAACAGTCTTAAGGTTTTGCTCATTTTTGACAGATCCGATATTAGGCACCTATTGTCGCAGCACAATCCCTAGTGACATCGAGAGTTACTCCAACGAGATTAATGTAATCTTCGGATCAGATTCCTTTTCCGACGGCAAAAAAGGCTTTTTGCTCAGCATCAATGCTAGCATCGACGGCAATTTCTACATTTTCATTAATTGAAGCATTAATAAAATGCTTTTAATTGAAGGGATCACGTGATTATTACAGAATGTGGAGGAACATTGAGGGCGAGTTCGGGCACACTAATGAGCCCTGGTTACCCGCACGGCTACCCGCACCGCCACTCTTGCCTGTGGCGCATCGTTGCACCTGCGGGTCGAGCCGTTCGTCTCCAGTTCATCGACTTCGACATCGAGCACGGAGTCAATCCAGCTGATAACAGCACCGTTTGCTCTTTCGATAAACTTCAGGTAGCCCAAAACCCAAAAATCCCCCTAAAAAGACATTCTTTCAAAGAAAATACGTAAAATTGATGCATCTTCTTCTTCCTCATTAAACTTGTTATTTAGGTCGCAAGCAGCACTGATGTGGAGGCTCAAGCTTCAGAACGTATGTACATGCCCTGGCAGACCCGCAGCACTTATTGCGGGTCGCAATTACCCCCTGTAATTGTCAGCACCAGCAATGTCCTAATGATTTACTTGAGAACCGACGCCTCCGTTTCCAAAAGGGGATTCAAAGCCACTTGGACCAGCAATCAACCCTCACGTACACACGATTCAATAATTTATGCAATATTTCATTAGTTGATTGATTGACGGATTGATTGTAGTTTGTGGAGGAGTAATGACACAGAGAACGGGTCTCATTCGACCCCCCATGACGGGCTTGAACTACTCCAACAACGTCATTTGTCACTGGCATCTCGACACCAATGACGCATCTCAATTTACCACTGTTTTCAAGGCCGATCGAATTCTCATGGAGGAGGGAAATCCAAGCAATCAGAATAGACCCTGTCCCTACGATGAGCTCCGAATCTCAGCCAGTAATGATTAATTATGTCCAATCTTCCTTATTTCTACTTAATTTCTACATGAAAATTCTTTTGTGATGTACAGATAGTGGCCAAAGCTCAAAATCTCTCTGTGGTCAATCGACATCGCCCTTCCTCCTGAGTCATGCCTGGCCCAAATCAGACGTGGTTTTCACCTCCGACAACGACATCAGCGACCAGGGCTTCAACTTGAGCTTCAGTCGCAACGAGTGCGGCGGCGTCTTCGAGGGCAACCAGCTCAACATCGACTTCCCCGGCAACCACAACAACGACTACGCCAACAACATGGACTGCGTCTGGATTCTCAACTTCGATCTGGACACCCAAATACAAGTAAAATTTAACATAAAATTATATTTGTAAATTACGAACATCGCCTTCTGTATGTAGTGACTCATTAAGTGATTAATCAACAGTTGAGTTTCACGCGTTTCTCGCTGGAATCCTCGTCGTCGTGCAACAAGGACAGCTTGTCGGTGTTGAACGGCGACCTGGGGGACTCGCCGGAGTTGTGGAAGGGCTGCGGCTCCTCGCTGCCCTCGCCCATGTTGTCCATGGGCCCTAAGTTGACGCTAATCTTCCACTCGGACGCAACCACTTCGTCCACGGGCTTCGCCCTGACGGCCGTGGCCGTGACGCACGGCTGCGGCGGCGTGCTCCACGGACAGCAGGGCAACATCAGCGCCCCCATGAACGGCTCCAAGTACCTGAACGGCGTCGAGTGCGTCTGGGAAGTCAGAGTAGACACCGGGTTCCACGTCAAGTTCGACTTCTACGGCAGATTCGACGTGGAGACCGACAGTGCTTGTGCACACGACTACTTACAAGTAAGGCGTACTTAATGAATCAGAAAGTAATCACGATAGTAGAGAAAGTTCTTAAAAACGATTTAATCGAAAAAGGTATTGGAGCACCATGGTCAGAATTGGCAGCCAACGAGTGATCGACTTTGTGGAAGAGAATTGCCCTCGTCAATTTCGACTGGTTCCGAGTTGAGTCGATTGAAGTTCGTGACGAACAGCGAGATCAACGGCGACGGCTTCAACGTGAACTGGAGCAGGGCGTGCGGCGACGACCTGGTGAACGTCAGCAGCGGCGTCATCCAGTCGCCGGGCTTCCCCTTGGGCTACGACGACTTCCTGGACTGCGTCTACACAATTAGACCCGAGAATGACAACGACTTCGTCACAGTCGTCTTCGACCAACCCTTCGAAATCGAACGATGTAAGGCATCACTCATTAATTCAAGTCACATTTAATCAAGCAATTAAGACATTCTAAAGTACTTAATGAGGGCAATTAAGTACCTACCTTGATCCTGTAGCATCTTGGGGCTGTCGGTACGACTGGCTGCGCATAACAGAGCTTGGAAGCAACTATACTCGCGGCACATTCTGCGGCTCGAGTCCCCCGGATCGCGTGAGCACACGTGGCCCCATGAAGATTCACTTCCATTCCGATTTTTCCGTGGTCAAAAAAGGCTTCAGATTGAGATTCGAGACACACGAGTGCGGAGGCAACATTACTGAGGAATCCAACATTCACTCGCCCTTGCACCCCGACCGATACTTCCACAACTCCAACTGCACTTGGGTCATCACGGCGCCCAGGGGCAAGGTCGTCGAAATCAAGTAATATTATGCCTATTAATGGGAAAACATAATATTCAAAGACAAATTAAAATCAAATTTTGCATGATTTATGACTATTTTAGGTTTCAGTATTTGGAACTGCAGTCAAGTTACGGTTGTCGCTCAGATTACGTGGCGGCTTTTGACGGTCCCTCCTTCAACAGCAGTAATGAACTGGGTCGCTATTGCGGCAACCATACTCGAGTTCCCCCAGTTTTGAAGTCCAGAATGAACTCTATGACTGTTGCGTTTATGACTAATAGCTGGAACAACAATGGCCGCGGTTTCAGAGCTCTCATCAGATTCACTTATGGCGAACTGCAAGGTTGCGGTGGACAGATCAATTTGCGCACTTCAAATTCGGCCACAATCAGATCTCTCGATGTGGATAATGACGGCGATTACGAGGCAGAGCTCAATTGTCATTGGTTGGTTTCTGCAGCAAGTAATAAGGTGGTTCAATTGACTTTCAACAACAACTTCGCTATTGAGAAGGAGAATTACACCTGTTGGGATTGGCTGGAAGTCAGAGATGGCGACGGACCCTTCTCTCCGTTGATGGGTCGTTATTGCGGCAATACTGCGCCTCCAAATCTGAAATCTTCTGGGAATTATATGTGGATCGAGTTCTACTCCGACGACTACATTACTAGTAACAGACAACGAGAGGCTGGGTTCACGGCCACGGTGAGCAACGTCGACCCCGTCTGCGGAGCCCTGCAGCCCCTGAACGCCACCAACTCCACTCAGGTCACTACAATGCTAATTTAAGATTATTTAACAGTTAACATTTATATAAATTGATTGATTAATTATTTACTCAATTGATGTGATTGCAGACGTTGCAGTCGCCCTCGTTCCCTTCGGCGTATCCATCGTTGGTGCGGTGCACGTGGACGCTGGCGCCGACGAACTACTACGAGAATATCCACGTCAAGTTCGTCGCTTTCGACCTAGAAAGCAGTCCCCATTGCAACAAAGATTTTCTCAGAATACAAAGCGACGTTAATCTAGTAATTTCATTATTTTTTCAAATTCCTTCCAAAAGACCTATTTTTGCATTAGATGATAATTCATTAATTGGGTTATGCCAGGTGCAACAGGGAGAGAACGCTTCTCTGGTGGCAAGAGAGTTCAATAGTCGGCGTCGGGAACAATGGCGCTTGGGGGTAAATAGTCTCTTACTAATTAAATTTATTATAACAAATATTTTTTGCAAGTTTTCCATTTTTTAACAGCGAATTGTGGACGCAAGCACGTTCTGCGGGTCGCAAGTCCCGCACGAATGGTACTCGCACTACGGCTACGGCGCCCGCATCACGTTCGTCGCCGACTCCTCCACCAGCGGCTCGGGATTCAAGCTGGAGTACAAACTAGCCTGTAAGACCCTCTAAAAATAAAAGACAAACAAAATCAATGAAAAATATTCGTGTAGAATTAAGTGAATAATTGATGATTTAGCCTGTAATCGAACTTATGATGCCGCTTCCGGAAGAATAATGAGTCCTGGGTGGCCCCGGACGATTCGACGTTCTAGTCGTTGCACCTTCAAGATCAACGCTCCTGCTGGCACCACAATATCCCTTTACTTCCTCCGATTCCGCATTTATGATTCTTTCACCAACAATTGTTCTCGATCAAGTCTGCAAATCCGTGATGGCGACTCCTTTGCTGCTCCTCACCTGACCACCATTTGCGGCTCTTCTCTGCCTCCCAGCATCGTGTCCAGTGGCAACAATCTCTGGTTTAGACTCATTGGACGAAGGTATACTGGAAATTTCTTCATGTCCTATGTCACGACCGATCAGGGCCCCGGCTGTGGAGGAACTTTGAGCGACAGAGAGGGCGTCATTACCAGTCAAAGATTCCCGGCCAATCATACTCAGGACTCAGACTGCAAGTGGACCATCAGCGTACCTGATGGAGAGAGAATCAAGATCAAATTCGATGGTGAGCATTGCACAATTATACATACTCGTCGTACTATATGGAAAACATAAATAAAAAAGGTATGACTAGATGGGAAGTGGCTCTACAGGAGAATTTGTCTTGGGCATAAGAAATGCACCAAACGTATGTATTGCCATTTAAAAAAAATTTAAGAAAAACGGTGGGTTTGCATCGACTAAGTAGTGGCCAGTTAACAAAATATGCAAGATGGTTGCAAACAAATGCTCATGCTGGTTTTTGCTGTCGTCTCTTCTTCAGTCTAGGCATAATGTTGTCTTTGGGATCGAGATGGGTCAGAGGCATTTCCTTGTCCGGGGCATTGCTACAGTCGCACCAGGGCGTCTTCGTGGCATCGCAATGAAGGTGTACGTGTAACATCAACACTTTGCTTTCTGATGGCATCACAAGTTCCTCCACACTGTCAACACTGTAGCTCAAACTATGCAGACCTATCGAAGAAGCAAATTTGGCTTTAAAACATAGGTCGTTATTTTACGCCATCTTAATAAGCGATGGTTAATTTTGAATTACTCAGACCGGTTTCTCTGTCCCTTCTGCGAGTGACGTCGCGTTGGTTGTAGCACTTGGAGTAATCTCTGGTTCTCTTCTTGGCCGAGTGAATGTGGCCAAACGTATTTTGCTTGCCAGTTTTCACATTTTCGGGGCGACTTATATTGAGATGGGCATCAGTGAGTCTGACTCGGAACTCGTCGTCCTCCAGACCCCAGCCCCAGTAGCGATTCGAGAAACCGTTGACTAGACGAAAGTGATCACTTCGCAACAGGAGAATTCCACCCAAAAACGTGCTGTAGTCATACTTTGGATGGAGGCCTGCCAATACAAATTTTAACAATTGGTTTTATCTCTTTTTTCAAAGTTATATCACGGACTTTGAGTTTCACCTGGGGGCGACAGATGTCTTGGTCCGCTTTTTGGATACGTGTAGGACAAATGCTGGTTAAGAGGCAGTAGGTCGACGTCATGCAGGGCCACGTAGTCACAGAGATGGTTTTCCTCGCTATATAAGAAGCCGACGTTGAGCAAGGAGCCTCGATTGAAACGGAGAGAATCGGCTTGATCGACCACAATCACAGTATAACTTATGCCCTGCATTAGGAGCATAAATAAAGATTAATTCAAGGGAACTATTCGTATTTCATCACGAAAAATGAAATTGGAACCTGCCTGTTTCTCTAGAAATGCTTTCATATGGGGCGCAAACTTGGTAAGTTCCGCCATGCGATCTCTAAATGGCACAAGAAGACAGAGTCTGTGCATTTGATACTCGTCCGTAATATGACTTTGATGTCTTGTAACATTGGAGATGCCACTTCTCTCCTTCAACTGTGTAAGCAGAGTGACGACAGTAAAGAATGTAATGGCTGAGAGGAGCAGCCATTTCAGAAGTCGATTTCTTCTCATTACCCTCTTTGATCTTCCTAGCATTTGAGATCGGAGCAGCTGAAATGATCAAGAAAACGGACAATTACTAAACTTTGCACGACGTAGAAAGAGTTAGGCGATTAGAGCAAGTCAATGACAAGAGAGGGAGACACAATTTGACACCTAAAAAGCCACTCTTTCCTACTACAACACAATCACAGACCTACGAGTATCATCATCGCACATTGTCATCGAAGACAACACTTCTTCTCGAGCACTTCTCTTCCTCTTGTCCCAAAATTGTTCGTTGCTCCCCATAATGGCTAACTAATTCCGACTTGTCACTGCAAGTAGAGCGTTCTGGCCATGTCAAACAACACAATGGGCAAGATGATCCACATGGGCACAAACACGTAATAGAGCTTCAGATCGAGGCTGCTGTACTCGAGTCTGACGCAGATCATGAGCTCGAAGACGAGCTTGAAGACGGCGCAGATGAGCAGCCACAACTTGGTCCGCATCGCCTTGAAGTGCCTCAATCTGCAAAGTGTCAATATATTGAAGGGCAGAAGAAGAAGCAGTAATGCGTCGCAGAGCCAAAGAGGGACGAAGACGATGAACCACGACCAACGCGTGCGCTCGTCCAGTCTCAGCGTCAAGAGAATGAGGAACAAGAGCGACATGAACCACGCGAAGAGCGCGCGGTGCGCCAACGACATCTTCGACGACGAGAACGACGACCACGTGTACAGCGACGACCACGTGTGCCACAACGAAGAAGACGAGGGAATCGATGATACTTTGTCCAGTTGGAGCCAGTTAACCATTAGCCGCCCAAACTTTGTTTACTTCACTACCAGTATACAAATGGCTTGTTTACATTTGGGATTGGGGTTGATGTCGGGCCCGGAGTTAAATGTGCTTAGTCAATACCGGCTCTGCTTTTCTTATTTTGAGGCTTGAATCTCGAGTTTTTCATACAAAAAGGGATTTATTTTGCTATTTTAGGCATTTTTTCTAATGTCGATGTAATTGATTAATTTCAGTGATGACTTTCGGCACGGCTGAAACCTGTGAGAGCGATTACTTGGAGCTCTACGACTTCCAATCTTCCTCACAGACGCCCCAGCTCGTGTCCAGATACTGCGGCGACGTACATGAATACTCGTCGTTTAACAAATTATTTCATTTTTTAAATTTTTTAGGTTGTTTCAATTTGTTGAAAATTCAATTTTCTTCATGTTCGTTTTTAGGATCGACCAGCTGATCACACTGGTTTGTCGAACAAGGCTCGCATTCGCTACGTGACGAGCCCTGCCAATTCTGGCGGCTTCCGCATTGTCTTTAACACTGCTTTTGCTTTCAGTAAGTTTTTGGATTATCTCATTTTTATGAAATTGTGACTTCTTTTGCTTCGATCTCCGTTTTTTATTCTTCTTATTTAATGATCACTTGTTGCACGACAGGCTTGGGTGGCAGCACTCCTGTTGCTGGGCAGATGCACGTCAGGCCTTGACAAAGGACCAGAAGGAAGCGAACATTTT
>JAOXNJ010125554.1:0-11280 GCA_028566655.1 Metis holothuriae
GCTCAAACTACAGTGTATACTACTTTGATTAGTAGTTCATCATGCTCCAGGGGGTCCAGAAGTTGAGCATGCGTTGAAGCCATGCAGAAGGATTTCTTCATGCGAGAGAGATGAGACTTTGGACAAGTCTCATGTCAATGAAAAGTCTTGGCAAAACAAAGAGAAGCGAGTAAGTCAACGAACTACTTGCTAGGTAGTTTTGTTTGTGTTGAAAGAGGCAGACTAAGAAGCACTGAGAAGTCGCATGCAAGTTGAGAGAGGAGCAAAAGTCGCCGCTACCTTTAATGCGATGAAGCTACATGCAGCTAAAAGGAACCGAGATCAAGTTCAAAGAGATGAAGAACAAGGCGAACCATGCAGCATGCAGTGAAACAACCGACTAACAACCAACTCTTATATACAACATGCAATGAAACTACACCCAACGAACTATACATACGTTATATGTATGTAGACGTAACTACAGAAAGAAGGGATTTTTTCCAGAACAAGACTCACCCCAGCTGGTCGTCGTCGAGGTCGATGTCAGTGTTGATGTCGTTGGTCTCGAGGTCGCCATTGTTCTCCTCGGCCTCGAGCTCGTCGAGCAGCTCCTGCACGAACTTCAACCTGGCGTCCGACCTGAAGATGGGCACCGAGCCCGCCGGCGCGAACACCGCGGACGAGCCCGACTCCACGGACACGGGCGACGCCAGCGACACGGCCAACACCTAAAAAAACGAAATTTTTGAGAGGATGCAATAAAGTGTAACGAGATTTGTAGAGACACTATTGAAAAATGAATCGATCTGATATATCGATTGACTGGCAACATCCACTCCCACTTCTCTCTGATGGCCGAGACGTGCACTGCCTCGAAAACCAAGCTTTGCCAATACAAGACAAAGTAAGAAGTGCAAGCAGTTCTTCTACATAACACTCTTCATATAACATTCCCCTTTTCCTATAAGCACATTTTAAGTAGAGAAATACCTAAATATCACTCAGAGCCTTAAAAGAGTAGAGTAAAGTGCATATAAAGCTAATTTTTGCTCACCGCCAAGAAGACGAAGAGGTGCTTCATTTTGCTTGTTCAATGATTCCCACCAAACAAGATCTGATGTCGAGCTACGCCTCCCAATTCCTTTTATAGCCAAGAAGCCAAACGTAACAGGTATGGTGGGAATCCCTACCTACGTCTCGGAGAGCATCGTGATGCTCATTGGGAAGGCCCTTATTACCTCTTTAATGCCTGGGGCCAGGAATTCCACAGGCCCACTTAACAACAACATGTACTTCAATTGTAATGGCCAAGACGCATTTCATGCCATAGCTTCTTCTTTAGAAAAATTTTGGTAGTACTTTAAGGAGCAATGAGGTAACAGAAGAGCTAAAAACCATTCATCTTGACTGCAATTACCTGTACCTTCAAGTGATAAACAGCTAGCTCGTTCCCTGTTGCGCACTAAATACTCTTTGTTTCCAATTGGTGTGTACTACGTAATATCTGTTGTGGAGGAGGCAAAATTTGCTGCCTATGTAACACTACAGGCACTAATTAGACCTTTTTGCCTTAGCAACACAATCTGATGGTGATGCTTCGTCAAGCCTTTTTGTCATATGGGTTTCAGATTTAAGTGCTACAAAAATTGAGCAATTTTTGTGACCTTTTAACTAACAACAAGCCCTCTCTCCTTCACAAATACGATCGATGCACTCACTATACCTACCTATACTACAGATTATGCGTTTATTATACCTATCTAACTACATAGTTATACGCACTAATAAATGTGGTCAGCTAAAAAGAATGTTTCCAAGACTTTTGTTCCACTCGCAGCAACGACAACACTAAACAAAAAAAATATTGGCCAGTAAAAAAAGCTCTTTTATGCATATCTTAGAGCTGGTTGATCCAGCTCCGAAATTCCAAAGCCACTTGATTTTGCAAGCAGAAGACAATGCAGACAAGCAACAAGACAATGTTATTGTATATGTAAGCAATTTGGTTAACAGTGTGTAGAGTTGATAATGAAAAAAATGTCTTTTTAACAGAAAAATGTGTTTTTTTGTGTGATAAACCGTAAAGGTTTATAGGAGCATCACAGTAGGTGTTAAGAAAGTCGAATGTGATTACAATAGGATTGGTTTTAGCAGGATGTGTGCTTGGGCACGCTCCACTTATTTTCCTCTTGGCACTCTTCACGCAACAACGAAAAAGTTCCAGCGTCGCCAGCAAGCCACAGATTGAAGAGCTGCAGGATGCCCAACAAACCACATTTATCTTAGTCATCAATATAATGTCATGTTGTCTCTTATATCGGACTGGTTGGCTTGTGCTTTCTTTCCCGCCAAAAACCACATGAAGACTCTGCTCAGGAAATTCCGAAATGTGAAGTATACGTACTTTATTGCACAAACAACACAATGCATGAGGAGCTGTTTACTTAATTTATGGATTGAACTTTTCCATCTAAAATTCATATAAGAAGAGACCGGTTCCAAGGAGAAGCAGCGAAATGGCCACATGTTATTGCTTAAAAAAACGTTAAGAAAATATTTTAGCAATATTTTTTTGCAGTTGGTGCCTCAAAGACAACCGGTTCCAAAAACCGCATTGCATACTTACTGAATGCAGTAAGAACTTATTAAATAATGAAGCTACCTTCGTAACATTATGCCTTAATTCAGCTGTTTCATAAAGGAATGCAAATCTTTTTTACTCACTTGCCTCCAGAAATTAACATTTCTGCACGTGATGAATCACTCAAACAGGCCCCGAAATCGCAAAAATTCTGTTCAGAGCAACTTTGGCGACGTAGAAGCTGTTCAAGCAGCAGCAACAGATGAAACTCAATATTCGTAGCTAAAAAAGACTATTGTTGCTGAAATAATGTTACAGAGGTTTCAGAGCAAAAGGAAATAGAAGTTGAATAGACAACTGTTTGAGTAGAAAGCATGCAGTAGGATTGAAATATGCTTTGCCAAATCAAATTCGCAGCCCCAGCTCTCCAATGCCCTCTGGTGCCAAGCAAGCGCAGCTACACATGCACACTACGTAGTTGTTAGGTATTCTATTCAGAGCATTCAAATATTGTGGTTTTTCTCTACTGCAACTCAGTATTGAGTGATGGCTGAGCTGTTGAGTTCATATACATATTTAGAACACAAAGGTGTGGCTCAGATGCACTTTTTTGCAAATACAAATACGAATCCTATGACTACAATCACTTGGAGTGTTAACAAACAGTATATTTAGAGTGCTAAAAAGTTTTAAAAACGACTTTATAATGAATGTGAATTTGGCCAAGTTTTCCCATTTTCTGCTAAAAAAGGAGATGGTATTACATATCAATGAGTACCAGTGCAAAGCACTAAAAAAGTTATTGATGACGTAATGATTGCAGCACGGGGTCGCAGGTGGAGGCGGACCACTTCATCAGCCGGCTGTGGATCCGGCGCGCGTCGGCCGCGGACTCGGGGCTGTACATGTGCGTGGTGGAGAACTTGTCGGACGTGGAGTTCGTCTCCGACGCGAGCAAGTTGGACTCGGCCATGCTGAACGTGCTCGTCATGCAGGGCGAGTTCCACGCCGCCGTGCACGGAGACGGCCACGTCAACGTCGCTGCCGTCGTGCTCGTCATCCCGGGCATCCACCTACTCGCCATCTTACGATAAACATTTGTGTTTATTAGTGGCTTTTATTCAAATTAATAGTAATTGCTTTAAATGGCTTCAAATGAGATTGTCGTACATTAAGTAATAGCCTTGTTCTCCTACTAAAATTTTCATTAAGGCTTGTTGGGGGATCGAAAAGGTGGGTGAATGATGAACAAGAAGGGAGAGAATACATAGATTTACTATGTAGAATGTACAAAAATATATATAAAAAATACGTGTAATTTCACTGTTTGCGTTAATTGGCTTCCATTCGAAATGTCTTATGACCCAAATGAAGTCAAAATAAATATGTGAGTTACATTAAATGTCAATTATCACTGCAATAAATACGTACTACTGAAATACTTCAATTCAATAACGATTTTTTTCTTGAGATTGCGTGAGCAAGTTTCTCGCCAAATGTTGCGTCCTTCGCAGCGAGTCGAGGTTGCGTGAGCGCCACGCATGAAATGTTGCGCTGCACAGGCGGCGGCGGCACAGGTAGCGCCGCTGCCTGCGCCTGCGGCAGGCGAGACAGGCCGGCCCAATCGGCCCGGCCGGCCAGGGCCGGCCCGTCTGCCCGGGTGGGCCGGCGGCGCCGACTACACAGCCGACAGACAGTGAGTGCACAGGCGACGGTGCAGAGCGGCGTTTGGGCCGTCCTCAACGAGAGCAACGTGGACCAGCTGAACATCTCGTGCCTCGACAACAAGGAGAGCCACTCGGCCGTCATGGAGCCCGACGGGGCCGAGCACAACAGAAGGTTCGAACAATCGTGTTGCATTTGCTGATTAGGTGCGTGATTGATTCGCTTTAGGTACTTGAAGCAGATTTTAGATGCTGGAGGTCGCGGTGCTTGCCGAAATTCGTGCTGTTATTCTTAGGATCGGAATGTGTTCGAGATAAGCGGGCTATGACGTGCGGTTTTCGTGCCTAGGCAATTTCAATTGAGGGGCCGCAACTTCAGTGTAATTTTGGATGTGACAACTGACAAGCATCGTCGTTGCTCCTTATTGCTCTTCCTCCCGTTTTGCTTGAGCTTCGTGGAGCGCGAGTGTTGGGCATTTGCTCTTTTACTGCTTCTCCGCGTGCATAATTATGCTCGGAATGCAGCCACGAGTGTAGCAGTGCGATGGGCCAGCCCGCAATAGGTGTCTTGGGTGTAGTGCGTAAGTCGCGTTAGTGTGGTCGTTCTCGCCGGCTTGGCCTCGTTTCGACTGGGCTGTCGCATTCCTCGGCGCCCACACACTTGCGAGCCACCAACTAATGTAAGGCACAGTCCAAGATGTTATGTAGTCGGCCATTTACATAGTGTGGGAGCATTCCGTGAGTCATGCTAGCCTACTCACCTTGCCTTGATGCTCGTTGCTCAGTAATCTTGTGCACAAATGAGGCGTTGTCAGTCGACACCCATGTCCCCGTGGGCAAAACACATGTACATGTTTGCCAATGCGGCCATATTCACATTCCTAGACGACCAGACTTGCTGACGAATGGCATCATCAATCGAGATTGAAGCAAGAGCTCAATGGTGGCGCCAAGTGTTTACGTACGTAGGCGCAAGCTAGTTCAGTGTCAGCAGCCATTGTTCAAGTGTCAGCGCTCTGACCTTGTTTGTGACGAAGCAGTCGTCGTCATTCCTCGTAATCTGCCCAGCGCTCTTTTTCTATGCTGGCCTCAACTCTTTTTTAGCCGAGCCCCAATTTTCGCCTACTTGTTCCCCGACCTTTCCTTCACTTAACCCGTGTAGATCGGATATTGGTTTTGCTTTGAGACAAGACCCTATATGCTTGTCACGTCTTTGTTCCTCGTTGTTCCTACGATTACCTTCCCTTTCGCACATCGTCATTGACGTTTATTCTAGTGTGATAGGCCGCTGTTCAATCGTCTGCGGCACGAGGAATGCATCCATGTGAGAGTCGTTTGCGTCTCTTGTGCCGCAGCAGGACCGACAAGGTTGTTGGCTGGGCGGTGTCAAAGTCTATAGCAAGGCAAAGTGATCGCAGTCCAAGATTGTCGGACATTGAGAAAGGCAGATGAAGGGGAATCCCAGACGTCTGTTATTCGCTTAAAGTCGCTATAGAAGAGCTTTCTTCCTCGAACCTGTCTTCTTCGTTTCCGGTGTGCTCATCAGTTCTGAATTTTCTTCGAACAGATTCGGGAGACGTAGCCGCCTCGGCACCTGCAGAATGCGATGGTCGTCATGGGCGAGTTGATGGCCATGGCGGCTTCGAACACGCAGCATGCGGCCGCCTCGAGCAGCCGCAAGACGAGGCCCGGTTACAACGAGAAGGCCATGGCAGAGATACGAAAAACGCTCAGTCCATACGAGAACCAGGATCAGGTTAGGCTTCTCGATCGGGTCAATGCTCCACAGCAGCAGAACGGATCGCAGCTCTCCAGCCAGAACAAACTGCCCTTTGTAAGTCCCAATATTTCGCTTCATATTCGTAATGCGTGATGTAACGTATATACTCAGCTTTTAACGTGTCTTTTTCTCAAAGAAAATTTAAGGGCCATCCCATGCTTTAAATTGTTCATTTAGATGCAAGTGGGAACAGCCGATGGAGATGCTCCTCCAGCCTTGCCTCCTCGATCTAGACAGCCTAACGCCTCGGATGCACTTTTGGTGCCCCCATTACCCTCCCATAACGGCAGTAACAGTCAATACAGTGAAGGCGAGACGCCGCCCCCACCGCCGCCACGAGCACAGTTTACGGCCGTTCCTCCTACACCACCAAGAACTGCTCCTGTGTCTCGTAAGTAAATTATTGTTGCTTTTTATTTGAGTTAAAAAGTCATTGAAATGATTTTTTACTAATAGACAACAATGGGTCTGCTGTGCGACGTCGTATGTCGCCAGTAACGGGTCGTTGGGCAGCTTCCACGAACCCTTCGCCTTCTCCTGCGGTAGCAGTGGCAGAGCGTCCCGCTTCGACAACGGGTGCCGTGCATGCACCATTGCGGGTTCAGAACAGCCGAGAGATTCAGCAGCAATTGCAGCAGCAGTTGCAGTCTATGAGTATTTTTCCGGCTGATAACACAGGAGAGCCCCCTCCTCCCTATCCAATGGGACCAGCTGCAATAAGCAGCAATAGCAACGTTTCTTTGACCACAACCTCCACTACGAATGTGGGGGCACCTCCACCCCCTTCTTACACTCAGAGTTTGGCAATGAGGGGTTCACCCACCCTCTCGTCGGCGTCTTCGGCAGAGTACAGGCGATCGCCTGCCATGGCTGTGCAACCCGGAGCTGTTTTGCAGGTACTGGAATAGTAACTAGTTACAAAAACATAGGTGCAAGTTACATTGCTCTGATTTTAATGCTTCGATTTTTTGCTTTTAAAGTCGTCATCGAGCAATGCAGCTCTCTCTGTGCTAAGCTACGGAGCCATGTCGTCTGCCCTAAATGGTGCTACTTCCCCTGCATCCTCCATGTTGTCATCATCGAGTCGAACCACCTCATCATCTATGGTTCGCTCGGCCTGGCCAGCTCGTCAGACTAAGACTCAGTCGCCCATAATTATGCAGTCGGTGAAAAGCACGCAGGTGCAGAAACCAGTATTGCAAACAGCAACGCCAGTGACAACAGCTCCAGCGTCATCTGCATCGTCCTCTACTGGAGAGAAGAGCGTGAGCAATTCTCCAACATCAAACTCGGCTCTGCCTCCTCCTTCCTATGAATTTTCCATGCAGCAGAAACAGCACGTACAGCAAAGACCTTCGCCAGTACCTCAAACGCCGCCCTTGCCTCCACCCTATGCAAGGTATGAGTATTGCTGTTTGTTTTTTATGATTTAATTGAGCGTTGTGTGTTGAGACTCTCTAGTCTAGACTGAAGATTTATTTCGTGATGTAGCCCGTGTTTTGCGACCGGTTTGATTGTCATGACATTTTTTTCGTGAGTTAATGTCCTAACTGCTCACCTTGCGTTGTTAGTAGGACACCGGCCGACAACTCTCAGCGCACGAGTCCTAAGTTGCCACCACCTCCTCCGTATCCCAGTAGCGCCGTCTCTTCTCAACAACGAAACGACAATAACGTCGTCACAATCGATCCTTCTCCAAATTCTCAGATGGTAATAGGCTCCAATGCTCCTTTAACCAACGTCATAAGTAAGGCCAAGGTGAGAACAATAGACGATTCGACAAGATCGGCATCACCGCTCTCGGACAGTAGTGAGGCCAAGTCGAACGAAAACAATCTAGATGCCAAACAACAGAATGAAGGCGCCACGCGTAGTGCTCATCATCACACTTCTCCCAAGCCTCAGCGTCGTCAGATCTCTCCTGAGCGCCAGGTGCAAAGAAAGTCGCTGATCAGGAACATTCCTCCGCATGCCTACAAATTCTATATGGAACAGCACGTAGAAAATGTACTTGCCTACTACAATCAGCGTCTGCGTCGCTTGGCCGACAAAGAGCGCGAGTTCGAGATGAAGGATTTGGCGGAGAGCGTCAGAGAGCAACGAAGACGACTGCTTCGGCAGAGTGAGACTCAACATTTGAGAGAAAGGCGAGCAAAATTGAACAAAAGTCACTTCAAAAAGATCGGCCACATCGGCGACGGAGGTTTTGGAGAGGTGTCCCTTGTAAGGATGAGTGAGAAGTACGCTTCAATACTTGCTTCCTGTGGAGAAGAGGAAGAGACGCCGCTATTTTTTGCCATGAAGACACTGAAGAAAAGTCACATTTTACAGAACAATCATGTGGCTCACGTCATTGCTGAACGAGATATCTTGGCTGAGGCTGATAACGAATGGATTGTCAAACTTTATTACTCCTTTCAAGATGCCGAAAACCTCTACTTCGTTATGGAATACATTCCCTGCGGAGACCTAATGGACCTGCTCATTAAGGAAGGAACATTTAGCGAGGCTATGGCTGTGTAAGAAAGAAAAAATAAGGACTCACATTTATCAAAAAGGAATTTTAAGTTTGAATTTCTTAACTAAATTTTTCTATCCCATAGTTTCTACACTGCTGAGTTGGTGTGTGCCATTGACAGCGTGCACAATATGGGTTTTATTCACCGTGACATCAAGCCAGATAACATTCTGATCGACGCCGCAGGACACATTAAACTTACAGACTTTGGCCTCTGCACAGGTTTCAGGTGGACTCACAACTCCAAGCATTACAGCGAAGACGGTAAGTCACTCCCCAGCTTTATAAACTGCCATACAACCTCACACAAATCCTTCCTTTGTTGCAGGCGTCTCTGGTCGTCATTATCGCCAAGATTCCATGGACCCAGGTTTATCAAATGCTTCAAAGCCACTGGAGCGTCGGAAACGCACGAGACGCAGCATGGCTCGCTCCGTAGTGGGAACGCTCAACTATGTGGCTCCAGAAGTGCTAAAGCGCGAGGGTTACAACCAGAGTTGTGATTGGTGGTCGCTTGGAGTGATATTATTCGAAATGATCATTGGCTACCCTCCCTTTGTCGCGTCTTCAGGTGCCGAGACCCAGCGCAAGGTTGTAGAGCGTGATTACAGCATAAATGCCAGTGCCAACATATCTTTCGAAGCCAGAACGATTATCAATCAACTCTTGGATGAGGCAAGCAAAAGATTGGGCAGCCACGGTGGAGGAAATGAGATTAAGAAACATGCTTTCTTTAAAAAGATCGACTTTACGAGACCGCTTAGAGAGCAAAAAGCACCCTACAAGCCTGATTTGAAGGATATTACTCTAAGGGCGGACTGTGAGCCCTTTGACAACGGCAACTTCGAAGAGTCTAGTAACAAGAGAGACAATGAAGACCACGCAGAGGGTGATATGGAACAGAGGTTTCAGGATCCCCACATATACGAGTTCACCTTCAGACGTTTTGCAAACAAGCTCATTCCTGAGAACGAGGCCAGCAACGGCGCTGGCAAGAGCAATAATGGTGAAGTAGATGGTATCTATGTATAGTGGATGGGTGTCGACAGAGATGCTGTTTCAATCCTTGATTGGGCTGGTTCGGAGCTTTCGAACCGACTCTGCGCTGTGATATCCACAACAATTGAACGACTATGAAGCAGACAAAATGTGCCGCATGATGCTCTTATTAGAAGGTAACGAATCGTGTAGAGATGTAGCGGTTCAGCTGATCGCCTTAATCATATTCATATCGCTAGTTATTCAATAGGAAGTGAGTCAGTGAAGATGTTTCTTATACTTCGTGTACAGAATGCCCTTTTTCGGTCTGTGGATGGACGAACGGAGATAAAGAAAGAGTTCTTGATTGACTCTTACGCCTGTCGTCAACCCACCACCGGCGAAAAATGAAACCCGAAAGAGATCTAACAGTTTCTTCTTCGTCATTGTCTTTACTTTCACATACTTAGATCTTTGAAGTTCAACTCGATTAAACTTCGAGCGTTTCTCTGCGTTTATGGGCCTTGACTCGACGCTTCTCGTTCTTGTAGAAGTCCTCGAAGTTGTTGACGATGATGGGGATAGGCAGTGCGATGACCAGTACGTCCGAGATGCAGCAGAGCACGGTCGCGCCCACGATCCTGCCGGGTTTGGGGCCGGCACCATGTCGCCCTAAATGATTGTGGTCCGAATTGATGGCTAAATATAGCACTTAGATGGTCCCAAGGGAGGACTCTCTCTGCATCACTTATCTTTTTTACACCACTACTGTCACACAGTTGCTATTGCGTGTTCTAGTGAGACTAGCTACTGCGTTACATAATTTACAGTGGCAATATACATACATGTAAAAAATTGGGCGCGAAGTGCGCGTCTTGTGCTCGTCATGAACAATAAGATATACTCATAAATAAAAAAAATTGAATGAAGCACATTAGTACGATACATACGGTACTACAGGAATCGCGTTGGCGGGATTGTTGGCAGTATATTGCGAATGTAGAGAACAATGACAACAGGAGAAATCGAGTTACGAGGCGTAACGAGCCGAGAAAAGGTCAGTGAGCCGCAATATTAATTGAGATTAACTTTTGTTTTGGGCCAAAGCATTGAGGAGAGAGTTGACCGGAACCCGAAATGTTAGCAAAAACGAAAAGCAATACAAAACAATAATTACTGAAATTTTCCTACTTATCTGCGATGACAACTGAAAATTTCGAAACAATGCCGGACAGAAATTTGAGGACCGCATTAATCGGAGCGCACTAATATGGCTATTCTGTGACGTTAATTTTTTACATATCCGCATGTAACTGCAATGATGCCAGTGTTTAGTAATTCATTAAATTTTGAAACCAAAGTTTGAATATAAGCTACCTTTCAATTATTTACGATCGTTTGTTTTTAAAAGCTTAGTTCCTGCAATCATTGTTGACAAACTGGAACACTGCCTTGGCGACGGCCTCTGTCATGCCTGCCTTTTCTTTCATTTCCTCTTTGGAGGAAGTCAAGAAAGAACGCAGGGAGGAAAAGCCCAGAAGCAGTCGAAGAGCAGAGCAAAATCCAACACCAGGCAACTGCTCGTAGAAGCCAAGCAACTAGAAAAACACATCGAAAATTAGAGAATAAATAAGCAATCATAAAAAATTGCAATATCATGCAGTTGTAAGAAAATGAAATAGGCTCACTTGTTCGTCTTGCTGACTCAATTGCATTGTTAGGGGCGGTAATCCGTGCCCTTTCTTGGTTTCGGCCAGATAGATCTCTTTGACAATAT
>JAOXNJ010125996.1:0-11278 GCA_028566655.1 Metis holothuriae
CATGATTTCACTTGGTCGACGCGAAGTGCTCGAATTCCGAGCTCTGAAGGGCGCCAGCAAAGAAATGCTCCTCGAAATTCGCTTGGATCTTTCCAAACCGTTATTATTCGCATTCTTAGCTCCATTTCTGTTATTATTGTTTGCTCCAATATTGCGTTGATTGATGCTATTAACAGCTCTTCTTTCGGCACTCTGAGTTCTACTGTTGGAATTTCTGGCTCTGCTTCCCTCTCCAGGAATGTCCACTACACAGGGCGAGTGCAGATAAACCGATCTGCCTTGCTCATTACTTGCTCTTCTGTTCAAAGTCTCATTAGTGGAACTGCCGGCTGAACTGGTCAAACTGGCGTTGTTGTTTAACCGCGGATGGACGCGGACTTGGCCGCGTTGATCAGCCTCGAGTCGATGAGGGCGGCGACAATCGGCGGCTGAGTGGGGTCGACGGCCGTCGCGGAGTCGGGCGTCAGCGTGTAATGAGACCGACGACGACCCGGAGGGACCCAGGGCCAAATCGCGTCTGTAGTCCGAATCCATGTCGGATTGAGTCGCTGTCCAACGACCTCGGCTCTTCTCCTATTCGGGATTGTGAATTTGCATTAATTGAAAGTGATTTTTCTTTTTCTTTAATGGATGTGGAAGGTAATTGGATTGCATTAATACTTGAGACTGATTGATTGATTGTAGAAAGGTTGATTGATTAACGAAAGGTTGATTGATTAACGAAAGGTTGATTGATTATTTGTAAATGATTGATTAACGAAAGGTTGATTGATTAGCACTAAGTTGCTTGCTTAAAAGTGATTGATTGATTAGCAAAAGTTGATTTATTAAAGAAGATTGATTGATTAAAAGTGATTGATTTATTAAAGAGGATTGATTGCTTAAAGAAGATTGATTGATTAAAGAAGATTGATTGATTAAAAGTGATTGATTGATTAACGAAATAAGTTGATTGATTAACAATAGCTAGGTTGATTAATCATAAAAGGTTGATTAATTAACAATTGATGAACGTAATTATTGCACAATCGATCCTCATTGTGGCAGCCATGACTTTCACTTCTCCTCCTAACTAGAATGAATTGTCTATTACATTAGATGTGGATTAGTCGAACCTGATAAACGACGATTCCCTTTGAAATGGGTTGCAGCGGCGTCTTGTCGTAAATAATGGCTGTTCTGGGTCGCTGCGATCGACCTAGAGTGTTACTCGTATTAGTTGAAATCTCAATGGTCGATCTGGGTCGACATCTACTCAACGTCGCCAATTGTTCGAGCTCGTGTCGAACCTCCTGGTCCGTCAGCATCTCGTCCAGAGACTCGTGCTCCGACATCAGCGACAACGCCCACCGATCCGTCGACTGACATTATTGCAGTTAATCAACGTAATTAAGTCATTAAGTGATTAAGTAATTAATCTAGAATATTTTTTTATTAATGTCCTTAATTAAAATGCTTAATTAGAACGACTTTTATTAGTCGTATCAGGTCCAAGTATTGATCGATGTTGTAAGTAATGTTGATAAGTAATGTTGGTAAGTAATGTTGGTAAGTAAAACGTGCTGTAGTTACGTATTAATGTAAGTACTGCTGGTTAAGAAATGTTGTAAAGTTTGAGAAGAATTGGAATAATAAGTAATTAAGTAAGTAGTTTGATAGAGGAGCAAGTGATTAAAAGAAGAATTTATAAAGAGGATAGGCAAGACATTACGTAACCTTAAGTATATAAAGAGTTTATTTAAAAGTGGTCAGTATGGTCACAAGAACATTTTTCAAAATTTTGACTAAAAATTCACGACAATAAAATAATTTTTTTTTAAAAAAAAAGCAGTTCTTTTTTTAAAATGTTTCTTACCTGATCCAAAAGAATTCCATCGCTCTCGGACACACTTGACTCGAGATGCGTCTCACTACTCACTCTCCTCGCCAAATTTCCCTTCCTCACGGGCGGATGTTGCTGCAATCCTCTAGCACGATTATTACTCGCAATTCCAGGCGGTTTTGGAGCAGGTCGTTTATTGGAAGGACGTCGATGAACCGTTTCTCTATCACTTTCATTACTCAATTTGTTCATTTTCTCGTTGATTTCGGGCTCGGAAACGGAATTTCTCCCACTCCTCCCTCTCCTCTCGTTCATTTTGGTCCTCATCAAAAGCGTGGAGGAGGATGGAGCTCGTTCCAAATTCGAGGTTCGATCCAAAACTGGAGCAGGTCTGGCCGGAGATGGCGGCACTAAATACATGGATTTGAATTGCGAAGTATTATAGAAATCTCTCATACTGCCAATATTGGCGCCAGGAGGCAAACTTCGACCCCTAACACTTCTTTTTGGCTCCTCATCAACCGGATTCAAATCATTTTCATCGTTTTCAAGGGAATCTTCGGCCCTGTATTCAGTGAATTTGGCCAATCGTCGATCTCCCTGTTGTTTGTCTCTTTGTCTCGAGGCCAGAATGTCCTTAATAGGATTTTTATTAGAGGTCAAAACACGATCCCCGTGACTTCTACGATGTTCGTTTCCGACTTTCCTCATCATGTGCGCAATCATTTCTCGTGCAGGACTGGATTTGGCTCGTCTCGAATTTCCTCTTTCCGGTGAGTGATCCGGACTGGTGCTGCATCCGGAATAAGTTCTGTTTCTGTACTTGATTACTTGACCCTCTCGATCGAGTTCGCGACGGCCGCGTTCAACGCTGCGAACCAATCGAGTCGAACTAAACTCTCTAGGCGTCCTGTAATGCGAATTCGATCTGGGTTCCACATAATGTCGATTATTATTCAAACGATGATTGACTCCTCGATGCTGAACAATGTTGTCTGTGGCAGTGTTGATGGTCGTTTTGAAGGGTTTCGAAGAGACATTACTGTCTCGTACAGCGATTCTGGCCTTGTAATCTTGACTCGATTTGGACCCGCGATTTCGTTTATCTCTCAACGAACTCTGCAAAGTTTGACTTGAGGCACTTTGGACATTACTACTCTTTTTATAGCCGCTATCATAGCCACTGTTATAACCGGAATTCTTTTCTTTGTAACCTTTGTTATAATTCGCGTTGTAGCCGTTATTATTGTCGCTGTAATTGTTGTACTCTCTATTAGTGTCTCTGTACTCTCTATTAGTGTCTCTGTATTCTCTATTAGTGTCTCTGTACTCTCTATTAGTGTCTCTGAACTCTCTATTAGTGTCTCTGTACTCTCTTCTTTCATTGTAGTCTCTATTATTGTCACTATAGTCTCTATTAGTGTCTCTGTACTCTCTCCTTTCATTATAGTCTCCATTATTGTCTCTCCTTTCATTGTAGTCTCTGTTATTGTCTCTCCTTTCATTATAGTCTCTGTTATTGTCTCTCCTTTCATTATAGTCTCCATTAGTGTCTCTGTACTCCCTATTATTGTCATTGTACTCTCTCTTCTTGTCACTGTACTCGTTGTTGCCGCCATGACCAAAATCCTTATCATGATTTCTGAACCCATTATTAAAGTTTTTCTCTTCGTTAAAGCCTGGTTTGGCTCCTTTATTGGCTTCCTCATTGTAGTTCATGTCGTAATCGAAGTTTCTGGAATCCTTCTTGTCGAGGAACTCGTTGTGCTCGTCCCTGCGCTTGTCGGCGACGGCGTAGAGCACCTCGGTGGGGGACCTGAGCATGTCGTTGTTGGAGGAGGAGGCGACGTTGGAGGTGAGCTCGTCCATCTCGTCGTCCTCGTAGTCGTCGTTGCTCGTGACCATCAGCAAGTCCGGCCTCAAGTGCGGCGTGGCATAATGCGATTTACGTCTGGGCGGCTTGGTCGGACTGACCACCAGCAAGTGGGCCGTGGTGGTCGACGACTTCGGCTTCGACAAGGAGTCCGACTTGAGCAACGCGTCCGTCGTCTGCGACGACGGCGACGGGCTCGCCGAGTCCTCCACCAAAGAGCCGCCCGAGCTGTCCAAGGGGTTGCTGGCCAACGGAGAAGCGAAGCTCGAGCTCATCACCAATCAATCAATCAATCAATCAACTATTTACTACTTCCTTTAATTACTTACTAATTGATCTTTACTATTGATTATTAATATATTGATCTTTACTATTGATTATTATTATAAAAGTAGTGCTAGTACAAGCTTTACTGCTTTACTGCTTTACTGCTTTAGTATAAGTAGTGGTTGATTAGCAGGTGTTGATTGCTTCATTTGCCTGGATTCTCGACCAAGATCTTCGTTGCTCCTTGTCCCCTTGACTACTGAATCTTAGAAGAAGTAATGTATGTCTAGTAGATGATGGTCGCCCACTTGTTGTACGTGGGCGTTGGGATCCGCAAGGTTGACTTTGTTGTCGTCGACAACAACGACTTGAGGCTGGCCAAGTCGGTGTCGCTGCTCCGCCTCCGCTCCAGTCTGCACAGAAAAGGTGAGTGGGTCGAGATGAGCTCAGATCTCAAAGAAGTACAGTACATAAGTATTGCTTTGATACTACATATTCACTGTATAAATTTAGGTGTACACTTGGTTTATAGCGTTTTTTTGATAAAATAAAAAATAAAGAGCATAAAGAGAAGTGTCATTCTTGTGTACTTAACTAAGTGGTGGTGTTGTTGTGGAGTAGAGCAAATGGGGAGACAACAAGATTGACTACATATATTCATGAAGGATGTGTGGGCGGCATTCTGGATCGATGACCGACTCCACAAACCACTACTGTAAATTCCACGCAATAAATGTATTGACTGGACTTTTTTAAAAAAGGACAAAAATTTTGATTTTTAATAAAGCTTTTGTTTTACTAATTAATTAATTAATAATTATTTAAGCAAAATTTTCAAAAAAGGTGACCATTATTATCACTTCTCAAGTATTGTGTGACCTTTTTGGTGGTCATTAGCATATTTACAAATTGCTCATAGCAATATTTTGTTGGACCAGGGGGGTGACAAATGTCAAGTGAGAATTATTAAAGCTTGCCAAAGACAAGCAATGACAATTGTGACTAATGCGAAATTAGTCATACCACATTAGTATACAGTGGAATCGCGTTTTAACGAATGTTTGGTGTTTAAAAGAACTTTGGTTAAATCCAATGTCCTTGTCTGCTCGTTGTCGGGCTTCAAGGTCGTTGTTTGAGGTCCAAAGTGATGAACCAACCTGGCACGAGGAAGTGTCGAATCCACAATACATTACTTACTTTTATACATACTTCAATTCAACGTCTTCTTTATAATAGAGACAAACAAAAAGTGCTAAAAAATGCTTATAAAATCTTTATGGAAGCACTTTTTAGTTGTTATCTATTAATAATATTTGAAGAATTTGCAATAAACCAAACACTTCACTTAATGCCAAAATTGCTATAAGTAGAGATTTGTATTAAAGTGCATTACTAAAGGCATTACGTAACTAAAGGCATTACGTAACAAGTATTTAAATAAAGTAGTTAAATAAAAGCACTTGGAACGTTCCACTTTGAATGGATTTTGCCTTAAGCACTTCTGCACATTATTGGTCCATTAAGGCAAGAATTCGGTCAAGAAGGAAATGTCAATAGGGAATAAAGATTCCATTATTATGACAATATGGTACCAAATAATCATGTTCGTTCTTCCTGGTCCACCTTACACAGAGCTCGATTGTCAAGGGATCGAAGTTGCTCATTGCAATCATATCAGGAATACATACCTATACAGCAGTAATATAGGAAGAAGTAATAGTAATAAAAGGAGTATATGATAGTAAAAGAAATGGAAGAAGTAATAGTAATAAAAGCAGTAATAGTAATGGAAATAGTGATAAAAGTAGTCGTATTAACAGTAAGAGAAGAAGAAATAGTGATAAAAGTAGTAATACAAGTAGTAAAAGGAATGGAAGAAGCAATATTAACATTGTAAGAAGAAGAAATACTAGTAATAAGTGAAGAAATAGTAACATAAATAGTAATAAAAGTAGAAATAGTAACGTAAATAGTGATAAAAGTAGTAATAGTAATGGAAATAGTGATAAAAGTATTAATAGAAATGGAAAAGGAAGAAGTAATATCAACAGTAATAAAAGTGCGAGCAATAATAGTAGTAATAAAAGTATGAAGTTACAGTCCAAAAAGTGATAGTAAAATAATAAAAGTAAAGGGTGTTATTAATAAAAGTATAAATAGAATTGCTCTCCTTATTAGTGTTTGTTGTTGTGTAAGTCTTTGGCTGTTGTACCTTGTCAAGTCACGTCTTCCACTGGGCCCAATGTGGCCTTTGCAAGACATGAGTTGACATTTTGCAAGCAAAAATAACAAATCTAAATAGTACCTACATTCTTATTCAAAAGAACTACATGCATAAAAGTTATACATATATGTATTACTATTCTATTTAGTTCAAATATGTAAAATACGTATGTCTATTGCTATTCGATTTTGCTTGAGTGACCTTTGCGAAAAAAATTGCAAAGGTTTATTGCCACTACAAAAGTGCCTTATTTATTGGCTTCCTATAGTTGTAAATTGTATGGAAGGAAGTTTAAAGCAAATGAAGGAGGTGAGCTTTAAAGGAGTAAGTTAAAAGTGGGCCTTAATTGGGCTTGAGCAATGCGGACAAGAAGAATGGGTTCCTAATACAACTACTTTTGTTGATACACAATAACCAATAATAAAAAATGTGTACATCAGTATTTACTTTATAAAAAAGCAGTATTTATTAAAGCCTGAACATTGAGTTGAAATGGGCTTTGTGGTCTTCCAACTATTTTTTTTGCCCTCCTATTTTCACAAGAAGAAGCAAACATTGGATCTGAAGGCCACAAGTGGCCAAAGAAATATGAAGGTTTAAAGCAAAAAAATGAAAAGAAAGACTTTAAAAGAACAAAGAAAAAACAACAACAGATTTTGAATGTCAGGCAAAAAGTGCAACAGACATCAATGCAGGAGAAAAAGAAATAAACTTATCTTTAATACAAAAAAAAATGTTCATTCTTTATCTGTCTCTTATCATCAATTTCTATACATATATGTTTATTTTATTGATCTATTACTACTACTTATTATTATTATTATCAACTTCTATATTTATTTTACTATCATTACTGCCATTTTTCTTTAAAGTTGCTAACATTTTACTACATATATACCTTAAGTTATTATGCATTCATCTTTAAAAAAACTTCTTTTTACAACCTTAAGTCACTATGGCTGCTATTACGTAACTCCATTTTTTCGTAGCTCCTCCTCTCTCTTCCTATTCTTTAGTCAATTCTTTTTGCACTAAAAAAGATCGAATGTGGCACAAAAAATGACAACTTTTGAACAAGAAACGACGCACTTTAAAAAATAAAAGATAAATGTAGTAAAATACAGTAGTTGTTATGTAAGAATTGTTCATTAGAATGCTGGTCTTATGCACTTTACTTAAATTTATTCAAGTTTCTTTGCTCTCCCTTTTCTCTCCCTTTTCTCTTCCTTTTCTCTCTCTTTCTTCTCCCATATTGTAGATAAAAGATACATAGATTGGATAAAAAGTCATTAAATAGTTATTTACTTTAATACTACTTAAATAATAATACTTTTACTTTAATACTTTAATACTGCTCTATACGTTTTTGTTGTCTGAGATAGCTCCTTGTTCCCATAGAGTCACTCAGAAGAATTGTTTTCTGATCCAAAGCCACCGTGACTCATGGCCAGGAAGCAACAAACATTACCTATTTACTATTGTAAATACACTACAGTGTATACTTTAGTAAATATACAGTAATGCTATAATACAGAGAGAGTGCAATACTGCAACTCATTGCTTAATGGAAGAAGTACTACATATATGGTCAATGTCCATTTTTGCCATGGATCCGCTGATTAAGTGAAACTTGGAATAAGATTTCTTAGCAGCATTACTTAAAAATCTGGGAGAATCTGGAGGAAATGACAAGGCAGAAAGGAAGGAAAAGCAAAAATTCACGTGGAAAGGAAAGAAGAAAAGAAGAAATGAAAGTTGTTTGTTGTCTTGTGTGTTCCATAGTGTAACTGAAATCATCTCCACATCTGTCTGAGATCAACAGATGTTCTCATGCAATATATAGCAATTACTGTAGTTACAATTGTTTTGTTTCTTTTTACTAGTACAGTTATTTGGAGTGAACAGAGAAATTTCAGCTGAAAATTCCCACGATCCCTTCCTCTTGTAGTACAAAAAAGTACATAAAAGTCGGACTTCAAATTTGTTTGTGTTACACTCATTCACTTAAGTAAAGTCTGTTTTGTGCCGTTATGCTCTCACACACGAAATGTGAATGTGCACATCAACCAAATGTGCATGCATGCAAATGGCGGAGACAAGACGAGGGGCGTTCAAAATCAATTGAGGGACCTGAGGTCAGAAAAGGAATTTAAAGCTATTTGTATTATACTACAAGAACAAAACTCAATTAAAGTATTTGGTAAATCATTGAAAGACTATACTTCCAAGAATTTATTAAATTACACCCCCCAAAAAAATCTTAATTACTAGTGACTTTTTTTGACCAAATAATCATTAAATGTATCATTATGATTTTGATATCATTTGATTTTGAACACACCTCGCAATAATTTGACTGAGCTCTTGGCCGCCATCTTGGAAGCGACCCCATGCTGGCTTTGCACTTCGTGATTACCACCATTTTTTCTGGCTCTATCTGCACTAAACCAAACTTTTAAAAGAAACATTTTTGGTTGTGACCAGCATTTTTAGTGGTCATTATAATGGTGACTCGTTTGAAAAAATGCTGGGATCAAAGGACTCAGAATTTGTGCCCTTGAAAACAAATGCATTTCAAAGGCGGTTTGGGTCACATTTCCTGCATCATAATAGGTACAAAAATCTCAAAAAATCCACTTGTCATTGTAACACAAGAACTTTGCGTGCTTCTTTTTAAGGCAATTTCATAGCAGCCAACCATAAAACTTCATGGCCAAAATACGGACTACTTACTACAACAAACATAACATTTAATGACTCGTATTTAGTAATCTACGTAATGAGTAGAAGTGGTCATTAGAAAAAGAGATTTATTTATTGGCCTAGCTCATTTTTATGACGACAACAACAAAATTTTGGCGGATTTTCGTCCTTTTTTTAATGGTTTACAATCAATTTTGAGTCTTAACTAAAGGACCGGAGATTTTAACGAGTGGTATTAAAAACACTAAAACTTCAAAGCCACTAATGATTTTGGGAGCTTTTTTAGGGTGATTATTTCTCCATTATCTCTTCTTTCACAGCAACATTTTGCTCTTGTTTCTTAGTGACTAATTAACCGATTTTATTTACTTCATTTATTACTCAAAATCATTAACAGTAATAGTACTGTGAGTACTACTACGCCCACACAGAGAAACACTTGGGTCGTTCAATCTGTCCACCTGCAGCAATAGTTGCACCACAACAAATTCTCATAATAGTACAGTATATTAATAGTAAAGAACTCAAAAAACATCTTTTTTGTATACACAAAATGTGTCTCTCTACAACATTTACTACATAAAAGTTGCCTCATTTTGTTGCTAGGCCCACCAAAAGTGCATAAGTTTGAGGGGAGCGTGGGCGTTTTGGCCACAACCAAGAAAAAAGAGGGCCTTTTATTATAACACTTATATACTACTACTAAATATTGTGTTAAATATAAGTACTTTAGAAGTAGTGATGTAATGGAGTTTTAGTAGACATTACTTGTTATGTACAATTGCAGTAAATCTGCTTTAGTTATGGCCATGGGGCCTAAAAGTCAGCTCGTTTTTCACGGCCCATCGTTTAACATCAAGTAGATATTATTACATAGTAAATATATAATTTATTACTACTGCTACATTCTGCTTGACGAGCCATGAGTTATGCATGTGTACATCCAAAAAGTTGTTGTTATTCACTGTTATAGTGATAATTTAATGTATGTTCTGTACTTGCATTAATGGAGTTTCTATTGGAAAATGTTGTAATACAATCATTTACTGTGTTTTGCAGGTGCTCAAGACTAATTTGGAAGCTTGTCAGCATCATGATTAGGTGGGAGAGAGTAGCTAGCAGAAATGGACACCAGGTGCATAAAAATTGCTAGCAATTCTATAATGCTGCATAATAATGAGTTTTTTATTACACAAACTTTGTTCAGTATGAAATTCTCTATAACGTTCATTACAAAAGTTTCTCTTGATTGGACCCAAGAACTTTGGGAGTGCTCCATCAAAGCACAACTGTTGTTGCCACCTACACATGATTTATGTAGTGGACTTTGATTGCATGCCTTGTGAATTCCAATGAAGAATGTGTCTTATCTCCCTTTATTGTGGTCACAAATCAGATAAACAAAAGTGCTTTTTCTGTTGTCACAATCAACTTGGAACTGAAAAATACACCTGCAAAATTTGAGAACAGTATGTTCTTCCAAATGAACTTTCTACATTGAACTGCTCTTAAGGAGTCATTGAACTCCCATAAACACTTCTTTTTTGCAAAGACAGTAAACAAACTTGTTAGAAAAGTAAACAAACTTGTTAGAAAAGTAAACAAAATCAGTCAAAAAGTAAACAAACTTGTTTGAAAAGTAAACAAAACTAGTGATAAAAATAGTAAACAATGCTGAAATCCAAGCACTTATCTAAATCTTGTTTTAAAACAATTTATTTTTATATACCAAATATATGTAAATATCCCTTTTATAAGCCTTTTTCAAAAAAGAGTAACTATTGTCTTACTATTCATTCCTCAGTTGTGCCAATTAACACTGCTATTGTGTGCTTTTAGCCCATTTTATCAAATTCACTTATTACTTGTTCTGTCCATAGAATCAGAACATTATGAAGTACCTACATTAAGTACTACATTATATACTTCTACATTATGTACTACTACTACTATATTGTAGTAACAATAATGAAGTAGTAAAGCAATAGTGAACTACAGTGTAGAAGTATTACTTGGAATCACTACTGGTATCGAGGTTCTTTGAATGGCGCATGACACGAGAACCTTGATGATGCGATAAGTGCAACCTCAATGGACAACTATCAGTAACTTCTACTGCTACTTCTACTACTTAAAACAACTACTACTTCTACTTCTACTTCTACTACTTAAAACAACTACTACTTCTACTTCTACTACTACTTTTAGTACTTCTACTTCTACTACTACTTTTAGTACTTCTACATCTACTACCTCTACTACTAAAAATTCTACTTATACTTCTAGTATTACTACTCCTACTACTACTACTTCTACTACATCTACTACTACTACTACTACTACTACTACTACTACTACTACTACTACTACTACTACTACTACTACTACT